>JAQQSW010017881.1:0-11368 GCA_028646575.1 Pseudocheirus occidentalis | reverse complement strand
GGTTGTTGACTCTCTTTTCATGATTTTCTAGCATCATTCTCATTTCTCCTACCAATTTTTCCTCCACTTCTCTTATTTGGTTTTCAAAGTCCTTTTTCAGTTGATCTATAGCTTCTAGGCATTCTTCAAGTGTCTTGGAAGCATTTGGTGTGGGAGTTCTGACTGGGTTGTCTTCCTCCCGTTCCATGCTTTGATCCTTTTTGTTCACAAAAAAGGATTCTAGAGTTTTATTGCTTTTCTTATTTTGCTTCCTTTTCCTCATGTTGGCCAGTCAATTAATTGGTTGTTTTTTTTAGCTTTGTGGAACTCTGCTTCCAGGGATGAAAAGCTGTGTTCCAAATAGCTGGGGTTTTCCCATGTGCCAGAGCTATTAGGAGGGTGTTGCAGTACTCCCCAGCTTTGGCTTGCTGAAAGCACACCCCAGGACCACCACCCAAGACCACAAACCAGATCCAGGCTGCTCAACGCAAGAGCACTTGGCCCAGATCAATTTACTCAGTCCCCCGGCGGGGTCTGCAAGCCAGGGGCTCTGAACAACCCAGTGGGGGCAGCCACTGTTTACAGCAGTTCCTGCCCTTCCCCCACTGCTTCCTTGCCCTGGGGGCAGATTGGCTGAACTGCTTTTCCTCCCCTGAATTTAGCTTCAAAGTTTCACTTTCACTGACCTTCTCTAATCCTGGCTTGCTAGATGTGAAGATTGCCGGAGGTGCTGTAGATCTTTTCTGAAGTAGACTCACACTGCGGCTTGGGAGGCTCAGCTCCTCCCTACCGCCCTGGGGCCTGGCCACAGTTTCAGTTTCAGGCTGGGCTGGCCTCAGCTCCCGGACTGTCGGACTGTCGCAATGAGCCCCTCCTGCCGAGCTGCCTTCAGCGTGAGATGTGTTTTCTGTATTTTTGTTAGTTTGAGAGCCCTAGAATTTGTTTAGGGCTATATTTTATGGGTATTTAGGGTGGCTGTGTGGGAGCTGCGAAATCTTGCTACTTCTATGCTGCCATCTTGGCTCCAAAACTTAGATTCTTCATTGAAACAAAACATTTCCCTCTCTCCTTATCACTTGTCTATAGAATTGGGCAATAAAAGTATTTATTGGAATCAGCTCTCCTAGACTCATTAAAGATAAGATAGGCTGTACATTTGGCTAAACAAACATGTTCAAATCTTTCCTCCCAAAAAAAATCCCCACAGTCTTTACTTCTTCCAGCCATGCCCTCAATCTATCGTTTCTAACCTCTCCTTCCTTTAGCAACCTGGGACAGGGTGAAGGGTTGAGCGTGGGGAAGTGAAGATGGACCATCAATACTCTTATTTCTTTTTATGGTGATGATGATGAAAACAATGATGATGATTATATCAGCTCCACTAGGTTCAATTACTATTTCTATGCACATGACTCTCATATCTCTCTCTCTAGATATATATATATATATATAGATAGATATACATATAGATATAGATATAGCCCCAATTTCTCTACAGAGCTATAGACCTCTATCATCAGATGCCTACTCAAATTTCCAACTGGATGTTTTAAGTAATACCACAGATTCTTTAATTCTTTGTATTCCCAGTACCTACTATTATGGCTGGCACACTGCATATAATAAAAGCTTTTGGACTGAAATCCAAAACAGAATTCATTATCTTTTCCCCAAAACCCAAAACTCTCTAACTTCCTTATTTTTATTTAAGACATCATCATCCTACCAGTCACCCAGGGTTACAACCTCAGAATCATTCTCAGCTCTTCACTTTCCCTCATCTTCCATATCCAATTAATTGCTGAGTCTTGTCTATTCTATATCCATAGCATTTATCAAACCCATCTCTTTACTCCCATAGTTAGTGTCCTGGTGGAAGCCTTGGTTGAGCACCTGTAGCCTGAATTCCTGAAACTGACTCCTAATTAGACCCCTTTCCTCAAGTCTCTTTCCTCTAATTCATCTTCCACACAATTCTCAAATAATCCATAGGCCCAACAATGTTATTCCCCCATGTACAAAGCTTCAGTGGATTCCTACTGTCTGCAAGATAAAATACAAATTTTTGTGTTTGGCAATTAAAACCCATCACAATCTGGCTCCCCTCTACTCTGCAAACCATATTACTAATCACTCCTCCTTCATACATTATGTTCTAACTAAACTGGACAGTTTATTATTACTTTACCTCAAGTACATTATTCCATTTCCAGTCTCTGTTCCTTTGTAAAGCTGAGTATTCTCCAAAGTACTCCAGCCTCTTAGAATTTTAGCTTCTTTGGAAGCACAATCCAAGAACTGCATTCCACAGGAAGACTTTCTTAATAACTCCAGCCTTATGTTCCTTCCCAAGTAAATTTTTATTTAATTGGTATATATTTAGCATATATTTAGTGTATATTCATGTATGCATATGCTGTTTCTCCTCTATAGAATGTAAGTTCCTTAAAGTCAAGGACTAATTTCATTTTTATTTTTGAACCTCTAACACCTAGTATACTTGATAAATGTTTGGTAACTAATTAGTTGGTTGATACAATTAATTTTGAAAATCTTCAATAAAAGTAGGTGTAGAAGGACTTAAACTAATGATACCTTTTTATTTGGCAATTGCATGTGGCCCATTGACAAACAATAATGGGATAAAGACCAACACAAGGAAAAATTTATTTAGAAAAAGGGGTCAGTATCTGTGATTTCATCTGTATAAAGAACTCCCAGTGTAGAAATTTCACATAGTAATACAGACTGGCAATTCCTCTCCAAATTATTGTCTTTAATTAGCCACTACTTCAAAATTTTATTAGGAAATTTTCCTTCCCTAAGATAGGGCCCCAAAACAGATTTGAAACAAATGTTTTGATGAAATATCTTTTTAGAACAGACTGTTTCAGTGCCAAGAAACACTAAAATCCATGCCTGAATTAACTAGTTTCTTCTTCCCTTTTTCTCTCTGTTCTTTCTCTCTGTGTATAACACCAAGTTATGCTGGCCTTGGGAAATATTCCAGAAGGAGATTATTTTTACGGGCCCATTCTCAATACCAAATTCTTTAGGGACAAATGAATTCTCTAGTTGCTCTGTGAGAAATGCAATTGAACTGATTCAAAGAATTCAAAGAACTGTTCAAAGAATTTTTGTAATGTAGACAGAACTTTAAAAGGTTAAAATTTCAATTCTGTTTAACTAGTCATTTTCACTTCTTCAAATTCACATAGAAACTTGACACAAGGGAAAGCTTCCCTTATCAACAAAAGCATATAGATTATTATAATGATACCCATATATATATTCCATTAATGGAGAACTCTACAATAATTAAAAGAGGAGGGTTGCTTCATTTTTTCCCCCTTTATAGGAAGCTCAACAGTTTCAGATAAAACTTTAGGTAATACTCTGAAAATCAGTTCTTGGGCAAACTTCAGTTATTTTTTTCTTTAATGAGGCATTAAAAAAATATTCTACCTCTCCACACAATCAGAAAACTTTTAAATTTCCTTAATTGACTTTCTCCTTTTAAGTAATCATCAGCAGGGAGCATAGTCCAGTTGCATCTATAAGACTGAGAAGATAACCACCACAAGCTAGTCATTGAAATTCATTTTAGTGGTAGTAGAAAAGAGAATTTTTAGCGTTTGTTTCTTTTTTTTTTTTAAGCCAACGTGAAAAATAAAAATTCAATAGATTTATGCATTCTAAAGGAACATACAAATTAGCTTGATTGCAAGATATGTAAAGGCAGGAAGCTAGTCCCCTTTTATCTCTTCTGCATCATTGTACTACAATATCTTCCACATTTTGGGGGGGAATGAGGCAAGGAACAATAGAAATGTATGAAGAACAGTTATGGATGACTCTTAATAACAATGATGATGATAATATTCACCTGGGTCAAGCTAACAAATTATTAAGAATGTTGTTTTGGGGGCCGTTGCCGAGGGGACGGACCCGGGCAGGTGCCAACATGGCAGCGGCGGGCGGAGGGGACGCGGCGGCTGGGGCAGTGGCTTGAGCCTTCAGCCGTCGGGCCGCGGGGGGGGGGGGGGGGCACCACCAGCCCGGGCTGCCCAGCGCAAGTCAGCACCGGTGGTTGAAGCAGGCATCGCTGGCAGTGCTAGTGGTGCAGAACGCGTCGCTGATCCTCAGCATCCGCTACGCTCAGACCCTGCCTGGGGACCACTTCTTCGCCACCAAGGCCGTAGTCATGGCTGAAGTGCTCAAGGGGGCCGCCTGTCTCCTGCTGCTGTTCGCGCAGAAGAGGGGGATCGTGAAGCACTTTGTGCTCTTCCTCCACGAAGCCGTCCTGGTGCAGTACGTGGACACTCTGAAGCTGGCAGTGCCCTCCCTCATCTACACCCTCCAAAATAATCTGCAGTACGTGGCCATCTCCAACCTGCCAGCTGCCACCTTCCAGGTCACATACCAGCTGAAAATCCTTACCACAGCCCTGTTCTCAGTCCTCATGCTCCGCCGGAGCCTGTCCCGCCTGCAGTGGGCCTCCCTGCTCCTACTCTTCTTGGGTGTGGCCCTTGTCCAGGTCCAGCAGGCTGGTGGTAGCAATGGACCACCACGCCCAGGGGGCCAGAACCCTGGCGTGGGACTGGCAGCTGTGGTGGCTTCATGCCTGTCATCAGGCTTTGCTGGCGTTTACTTTGAGAAGATCCTGAAGGGTAGTTGGGACTTTGCTGGGCCTTGCAGGGCTGTGGTGGGCAGAGGGTGGGGCTGTGGCCAGTAGAGGCTTCTTTTTTGGCTACACACCTGCTGTGTGGGGGGTGGTGCTGAACCAAGCCTTCGGTGGCCTGCTCGTGGCTGTGGTGGTCAAATACGCGGGCAACATTCTCAAAGGCTTCGCCACCTCCCTCTCCATTGTCATTTCCACAGCAGCCTCAGTCCGCCTGTTTGGCTTCCAGGTGGATCCGCTCTTTGCACTTGGGGCTGGTCTGGTCATCGGGGCGTCTACCTCTACAGCCTGCCCCGAACTGCTGTCGTGGTCACTCCTCCCCCTCCGAACACAGCACCGCTGGCCAGTGGCCGCCATGCGGACTCTGAGGAGGAGCCCTTCCTACCCAAGTCAGTACTGGGGAAGTGATACCTGGGAGCAGAGCTGGAATTTGGGGAGAAACCAGGGAGTCCAGATCTCCCAACGCCTTCCCTTCAGTTCTCCACTGTTCCCCCCTGACACACACACACACACACGCACACGCATACACACCTCTTTCTCCCCACCAGACTCTTGGCTGACTTCTCCAGGAGTCCAATAGAGATTGTTTTTAAAAGGTGTTCCAAGTTCCTAGTGGGGTAAAGTGAAGAGACTGGTCACTTTTCTTCCCTTTCTTATTGATTTACCATGTCTGACTCATTTTTCCAGATCACAGGCCCCTCCTTAGGGGCATTACACACTTCTCTGGGGTAATTTTTCCGTCTCCCTTTATTAGTATTTGATGCCCTGACTTCTACCCAGGCCCAGCCCCTACTTCAGGGTCTGTATCATGCTAGAGGAGGCATCAGGACATGCTTTCCAGTGCACATTGCCTCTTTTTCAATGTCTTTATCTTCTCCAACGCCATGCCAATGCTTTTTGACCCTCGTTTCTCATCATATAAAGCCTTTCTCCTGTATCTCTATGCCAGTTTCACCTCAGGCTCCAATTGGCCCTGGCAAGTCAGGGAAACAGCTTCCTACTTCCCTTTCCCAGCATTTGATGCCTCACAGCAAAGGAAGAATGGTTTAACCTCTTCTATCTCCTTTCATCCAGGGCCAGCTTCTAGGGAAGGGCAGGAAATGGATCTGTCTGGCTCTCTGCCCCACTTCCAATCCCCAAAGGGGAACTTATCCAGGAGGGAGAATGTCCCATTAGCTCTCCTAAAGTGTTGGGGCTGGGTGGTAGAATAAGACCAAGAAGGGGGACTGGGCATTGGATTACGGGAAGAAATTCAGTCAGCACCTAAACTGGAGAAGCCAGGGTTAGGAGTTTGGAGGGCAAGGAAGGAAAACAGAGTGAGACCCAAGATGATTACTGGTTTCAGAGGGGGAAAGGAATGAGCTGAAGCTTCAGATTGTATGAAGGTATAGGATCCTGGCTCGGAAGGAAGGTCTCATTTCTCTGTCTCTCCCACCTTGATTAACCCTTTAACCTCCCCTTTTCTCCAAAGGCTCCTGCTGTGCAGAGGACTTGACAGTTGCTGCTGTGGCCAGGCTGTGGGGGAGGCGTGATGGTGGTGGTGGCTGGGACAGTTATCAGTCCTGATTTTTGTAAGACAGGAAAATGACCAATTTCTTCATTGGCTGGGTGATGCTGGGCAGGATCAGTGTACAAATGCCAAAATAAAGAAATTCTATTTATGTTAAAAAAAAAGAATGTTATTTTGTCTAAAGGGGTGACAACACCTATTTTCAGGTATATAAAGGACTACTCTTTAGAAGACGGCCTATAGCTGCTTGATCTTGGCAGGACAGACAGATGAAATAGGATTAAATTGCAGCAGGAAGGATTTAAGCCCATTCTAAGGAAAAGCTTCTCACATGATAGTTAAGAACTGAAATGGATTCAGAAGTTACTGAGGAAGCTTTTGTAATCTCCTTTCCTGGAGGGTTTTTTTGTTGTTGGTGTTGGTGTATTTTTGCTGTTGTTTTTCTTTTAGGGGACTATACATGAAATGGGGAAAGAGAAAAGGAACACCTTGGAGGGCAAAGATTCATACCACTTGCTTTCAGGACAGGAATCCAATCCTTTGCCAGAACAGCACAGAGTTGGGGGGGGGGGGTGGAAGGGGAAGGGGGGAATTTATTCTTATTCCTTAAATCCACTTATGTATCCTTATGTATCTACTTCTTTATTTTCCTCATTAGAATACATAGTATAGCATAGTTTCCCCTTTTCCCCATTTCAAATGGGAGTTTAGTCACTCTTCTCACTGAAATGGTGAGTTCTCCTTTTTTAGACAGGAGGTGGAGTAAGCCAGATGGTCCTTATATAGGTATTCTTCTCTTCACTTAGGTTTTTGTCTCACAGACATGCCACAGTCCACTGTTGCACCAATTCTGAGGAACGTACCTACATGTCAACTCCACAAAATGTTACCACAACGTTGTATTCAAGAATGTGCACACAGTTTCTGGAGAATAAGCTGAGAGAATGAAAAGAGATTCAGTTTATTTAGCTACCAGCTAGGCTTATTATGGATAAACTTTGTATTTTTGACTCTGCTGCCAAATCACACTCAAAAAAACAGCCCAGGGAAAATGGTTATTTATCTTCCCTCCATTTAAAAGTGGGTTTTTTTCATGGTTTTGGTGGTGAGTTGGAAGACTGAAGGTGCCCTGCCTTAAACCAGTACCACTCACCCTATACTCCCTTCAGGGTGGTCAGATTAACTGAGCAACTTTTGAACTCTTCTCAATTTTGGTTCCAAAGGACCTCTGCTCTGGAAACATTTGTTAAACTAACACTAATTTAGTCCCTCTTTGTTTGAAAAGCAACATTGCCTCAACAAGTGTGTAGAAAGTGGATTTGAATCTCAGCTTTGCCATTTACTAGCTTTCTGCACTTGGGCAAGTCTGAGCCCCACTAAGACTTCATTTTCCTGATCTGGCAAATGGAGTTAATTATGCTTGTACTGCCTACATTCCTCATTGTATTATTTTGAGGAAAGTGCTTTGGAGACTCCCCTCTCCACCTAATTTGAGATAGATAAGGAAGGCCCAGAATGTATTCAGGAGGTAAGGATGAGTCTACCCTGATCCTTTTTAGTGAGATTCCAATACCTGTCTGATTGGGTCAAGAGGGGAATGGTGAGATTTCCTGAGCAAACAAATTGGCCATGACTCTAGAAGCTAAACTAAGCGAAGCTAAACTATATGCTAAATTATAGATGAATTTCAGTAGTTCAGTTCAAGAGTTGGAGAGATGGCAAAGCAAGAATTGCCTGTGAAGAAGTCCTCTGCAGAGAAAAGGGTATCTCTCTTTCCCTTTTCTTTCTGCCCATATTAGCCATATAGCTTTGAAAGGGAGTAGTTACTAGACAAATAGGAAATATCACATCTAATAGAAATATTACATGGAGCAGAGACACAGATTCCAGAAAAAAAAGAAATACTCAGACCTGAGAAAGAAAGCAACTCAAAGAATGTGATTCCCATCAGCAACTCACCCAGCATACATTGCAGCTAAGAGAAAGTTTTAAGAGAACTACACAAAAAGAAAAAGGAAATCTTATTCCGCAGTTATCAGTAGTTATCAATTTCATTTGCCACACATGTGCCCTACATGTGGGCCCTACATGTGGGCCTCATTACAATGCAGTTTAGGTTTGAATCTGCTCTACTGATGCTATTTATTTGTAGGAGAGTGTATCCCATATTTATGGGAAGAATAATTTTGAAGCAACTGTTCCTACTACACCATTGCTTTATAAAGAATAAATTGTGTCCACTGGAGAGATTGTTATTGGGAAGAACACTAATGGGAGTTCATGAGCTATCAGGTTAGGAATATAGACCCACAGGGGTACTTACATCTAGAACCAGAGGTAGCCGCCACGCAGTGGGATTCCAAGTATAAGTATGAGTTTGAGAAGTACCCCAGACTAGATGTCACATATAAATAGAAATTATTGCTAATTTTTGTGTTTTCAAAATTGATAACTGACTTGGTAAATAGTTCTAAATTACAATAGTTGAAGTAACATGGCTGCTAATAAAACAAAATACTAAGTTTTGCTTTGATGACCTAATAAGGAAGAGAGGGATTAAACTTATTTTAAAGGAAAAAGGCAGTGGGAAGTAAGAAATTTAGTAAAAGTTCTACTTCACATTGCCTTCCCTAGTGGCTTCCCATTTTGCTACCTTAATTGGATATTTTCTCTCCCTATTTCTTTCTCCCGTTTGGATACCCTATACACCTGAATATATCCCCCTTCCTTCCTCCCTCTTCTATAATATCTCCTTCATCTTTTTTCATATTCCCATGTATCATTAAAGTCTCTGAAATCCAGGGCAACTAATAGAGGATAAGTTGTAGACAGAGTGAAGTTGTGGGAAAAGCACTGAGTTCTGGGGTTCTTATTATATTCCAGATAAAATGTAAACTCATTGATGATAGGGAATGTTTCTTCTTTATCTTTATATTCTGAGAGCCTAGCACAGTTTTTGGCACATAGGTGCCTACTTTCTCATCTGTAAATATATAAATAAATAAAATAAATAAAGATTTATTTATGTAAATAAAGAAGCTGTGCTAGAAAATATTTAAGATTTTTTCTAGGTCTGACATTGACTAAATTATTAAACTAGAATTCCATTCAATTCTCCAAGCAATTTCATAGGAGAGACTATGTGGAAAGCATTATACTACATGCTGAGAATACAAAGACAAATGAAAACCACTCATACCCTCAAGGAGCTTACCTTCTTACATAAGAGGGAAGGGTACAACACTTAAAAACTGATAAAGACAATGTAATTTTAAGAAGGAGAGAACACTAAAAAGCAGGAGAATAAGGAAAGACTTGCAGTAAAAGGCACCTAAGTGGAAGGTTCAAGGAAATTAAGCTCTTAAGGAAATTTAAAAAAAGGTCAAAGGAAAGTAAATAAGTCTATAGGAAACTTGGAGACCATCATAGTCACGCCATTATGTTGACTTCGGTGGGATCACAGTATTGTCAGTATTGTTTGCAGACAAGTATCTGTTAGAACCAAGCTTTTCTGTCTTACTCAACCATAAGATTTGTGCTATGAGAAGAGTTTCTAAAGGATGACACAGATCCCTTCATTACAGTGAAGAAAATAGAGAAAACTCCACAGGAAATATGCTGATATTGATGGACTGAATAAGTGACTTCAAAAAAATAAGGAAATCTATGGAGTTTTCCCTTACTCATGGGAATTAAGCCACCCAAAAGACTCTACTATATGGCATTTTACACAAGTAAAACCTTGTTAACCAAACCTTATAGATAAATTTTCCTCAGAGGTTTTTGTTCTGAACTTATACAAAATTAGGAGAGGGTCCAGACTTTTTTGTGAATTGTTACAAGTAGCTGAAGAATATGCTTCATCAACTGTCTTCATTGATTAAACTGATGCCCTTAGGACAAAAGGCATTACTCAAATTCAGCTGGAAAAAGAGAAATTCAATGCACAATGCTGGAATTGTTGAACCAACTGGATTGGTTTGACTCTAGAGGAGATGTAAAAGTGATTACAGCCCCCAAATCACACAGAAACTTTAGATCCTGCAATAGTCAGACCAGGATGGACCCAGAAGATTGAGTTTCCTCTTAAGCTAAAAATACCTAGGAGAATATATTTCAGATTCATACACTGCAAAATGACTTTGGCAGAAGATATAGTTTTAGATGATCTGATCATAGCTAAAAACGACCTGTCTGAAGCAGATATCAAGGAAATTTGTACAGAAGCTGGTCTGTTGGCCCTAAAAGAACATAAAATGAACCTAACAAAGATGTAAAAAAAAAAAACAAAAGAAAATGTATGCTTTATAAAAAATTAGAAGGCATTCAGAGGGACTGTATCTCTAAAGGAACCATGATGTCTTCATAAAAGTTACTTTAAAAAACTTTCCAGACCTGAAAAAAAAATGCTGGGTGAATTAAAAAACACATATTTCAGTTGGCCTCTATCATGAATACAAGCTATGTATTTTACTCAGATATGAGGTGTGAGGTACCCATTAATCTGTGTTAGACTTTTTTGTGTTCCCTGTGATACACTGTATTGAATAAACAAAATACTCTCAGAAAGAAAAAAAGTGGTGATAAGGGACTGAAATTAAAAGCTCTTCATAACCCATCCCTCTCCTACATTTCCAGTCTTGTTTACACCTTAACTTCCTTTTTTATTAATTTTTTTATTTGTTTTCTTGTTTACATCATTCATTTTCATGAGATTTTTGAATTACAAATTTTCTTTCCCCTACCCCAAACCCAAAACAGTGATCCCACTGTAAAGCCCCTCCCCTGATCTGCTCTCTAACTTTCTGGTAGGGTAGGGAGGGTCTCCCTACCCCAGCCCCTGTATATGTTAATTCCTGGTTGCAGATATTGCAGAGCTTTAAATTCTAGATTCTTTCTATTCCTCCCTTGTCACCCACCCCCCACTGGAAGGACAAGCAATTCAATACAGGCTGTGGATGTGTAATTACACAGGACATCTTCATAGTGGACATATTGTGCCAGTAATCATATATCCCTCCTTCCTATCCCTCCCCACCTTGTTCCGCTCTCTACCCTGTCCCTGTCCCTTTACTGAAGTGTGTGCTTCCAGCATCCCTCCCCCAGACCCTGCCCTCACCTTCGTCATCCCCCCTCTCTTCCCCATGCCCCCTACTCTCCTGTGTTGCATGATGCCCAGTTTAGAGTTTATGCCATTT
>JAQQSW010017880.1:0-11368 GCA_028646575.1 Pseudocheirus occidentalis | reverse complement strand
AATAACAAAGGAATGACCTAGCTTCCCTACGAGGGAGTTGATTAAATCAACAATTCACAATATACTGATCTTCCACTCCTGGGGTAACCATTAACTTTAGTTTCCAAATAAAGTTCTTAGACAACCACACAAATCCTTCCACCCCTTGATTTCCAACAAACCTCAGTTTAGTCGAAGGGACGGCCTTTTCTTCATTTTGACTCTGGGTGGTCTCTCTGATGCCCTGGATCCCCTTCCCTGGTCCCAGCTCCCTCCTTAATCTGCCACACAATCATCTAGATTCAGGAGCTGAAAGCTTATAGGTTCTCGTTCAGTCCTCAGGGATGAACAGCTCCCAGGTCCTTGTCCAGTCCTCAAGGCAATCCCTGGCACACACTGAAGTTCACTGGATTCAGCACACCTCAAAACCTTCAGGACTTCTCTTGCTTGGAACTCAAGGATCAGCCAGGCCACTAACAAACAAAGTCTCATCCTGTTCATATCTTCAGTCATCCACTCAGGAACCAAATCCAAGATCTCTATTGTCTCTGTAAAATTCTTCCTTATAAGCAATGGCCTTCTCCCAAGTAAACAGTGAAGGGGAGTGTCTCAGCCAATAGCATTCTTCCAAGTCACAGGGGAATTCCCACCTTTTCACCAATGGACAGAGTTCTATACTTAACACTAGGTTACTAGGATCTACTTAACATCTGATCAAACAAATGAATTACCATTATAGAGAGCTGTGGAACTTTGCTGCTTCTATGCTGCTGTCCTGGCTCTGCCCCCAGTGTTTACTTTTTGGGATTTTTTCAAAAGTAATTCCATGAATTATTTCCATTTCTATTTTGCCCTCTGGTCCTAGAATATTAGGGCAATTTTGCTTCATAATTTCTTGATAATGGGATCTAGACTCTTTTTGTTAATCATGGATTTCTGGTAGACCAAAAATTTTAAATTATCTCTCCCAGAACTATTTTTAAGGTAAGTGGTTTTTCTAATGAGATATTTGACATTTACTTATATTTCTTTTCATTTGTTTGGATATGTTTCATAGTATCTTGACTATTCATAACATCATTAGCTTCTAATTCTTCCAATCTAATTTTGAAGGAATCATTCTTTTCAGTGTGTTTTTGAAATTCTTTTTCCATCTGATTAATTCAGCTTTTTCAATCATTCTCCTCAAGGGCTTTTTGGACCCTTGTTGCCATTTGAGTTAGTCCATTTTTAAGGTGGTATTTTATTCAGTATTTTGGGGGGTTTACTTTAGGAAGCTTTTGATTCTTTTTTCATGATTTTCTTGTGTCATTCTCATTTCTCTTCCCAATTTTTCCTCCATTTCTTTTACTTGATTTTCAAAATCCTTTTTGAGCTCCTCCATGGCTTGTAACCAATTAATATTTTTCCTCGAGGCTTTTGATGCAGGAGTTCTGACTCTAATGTCTTCCTCCCACTCCATGCCTTGATCCTTTTTATCCCCCCCCCAAAAAATTCTATCATCTGTTTGTGCTTCCATTGCTTGGTCATATTGGCAGCCAATTACTTGACATTTGACCTCCTTGCCATATTAGAACTCTGCTTCCAGAATGGAGAGAGCTATGTTCCAAGTTATTGGGGTTTTCACAGCTCCCAGAGGTATTAAATGGATGCCTTGTCTACAACCCCCACATACTCTGGCTCACTGGTTACACAGCCCAGGACCACCACCCAAGACTGTGAGCTGTGTCCAAGCAGGTCATAGTAAGAGCAATTACCCTCTAAATGGTTGCTTGGTCCCCAAACAATCTGAATGCCAGGAGCTGTTTGAACATAGTTTCACACTGAACTTTTACTTTGTCTCTGCTATTTATGGATTGAGAAGTCTGGAAACCACATCAGTTGCTTGTGATTTGCTCTCATGAAGTCTGCTCCAGCCGTGGCTGATTGAGGATACCCTGGGTCTAACACCATCGGACATCCCTTGCGCCCAGCTAGCTGTGATAGACCCTTCCTGTGGGCCTGCTGTGATTCCTTCAGTGTGAGATTTGTTCCTCTCTGTCACTTTGTGGGTTCTATAACTCTAAAGTGTGTTTAGGGTCATTTTTACATGTATTGGAGGAGGTAGAAGCCAGAGCCACGTGATAAAGTTAAAGAAGATGAAAGGAGCTCAAGGATAAAAGCAAAAGACATTTTGAGGAAGGAGAGGGTAAAAAAGAGAGAGAGAGAAGGATAAACAGAAAAAAATAGACTGGATGGAAATATTCAATAACAATAACTGTGAATGCGAATGGGATGAACTCACCAGTGAAATTAAAGCAGATTACAAAATGGATTAATAAACAGAATCCAACAATATGCTGCTTACAAGAAACACACTTGGAACAGGAAGACATGTGATTTGTTAAAATAAGGGGCTAGAGCAGAATATATTATGCTTTAGCTGAAATAAAAATAAAAGGCAGCAATAGCAATTGCAGTTTCAGAGAAAGAAAAAATAATAATGGACCTAATCAAAAGGGATAATCATGGGAATTACATTTTACTAAAATGTACCATATATGATGAAGTACTATTGATACTAAACATGTATTTACTAAGTGACAAAGTATTTGAATTCTTGAAGGAAATGCTAAATAAGATGCAGGAGCAAATAGAGAGCATGCTTGTTGGAAACCTGAACTTCCCTATCTCAGAACTAGACAAATCTAAACATAAGATGAGTAAGAAATAATTTAAGAAAATTGACATAATTTTAGAAAAGTTATATTTGTTGGAAATTTGTTTGATTAGAAGTGGATAGGAAAATAAAAAGAATATATAATTTTATTATGTCATTACTTCATGTAATCTGCACAAAAATTGTTCATATATTAGAAGATAGAAACCTCATTATCAAATCCAGAAAATGATAAATACTAAATAAAACATTTTTGAATCATAGGGCAAGAACAATTATATTCAATAAAGGTCTGTCAAAACTAGATTTAAAAGTAATTGGAAACTAAAATGATCTAATTCTAATGAGTGACTGGGTAAAAGAACAAATCAGAGAAACATTGAACATTTCACTGAAAAGTATGAAAACAAGGAGACAACATACTTCAATCTGTGGGATCCAATCACAATAGTACATATGGTAAAACGTATATCACTAATGCTACTTTACAAGAAAGAAAGAAAGAAAGAAAGAAAGAAAGAAAGAAAGAAAGAAGGAAAGAAAGAAGGAAAGAAAGAAACAAAGAAAGAAACAGAAAGAAACACAGAAAGAAAGAAAGAAAATCAATTAATTGCATATATATTTTAATAGAAAAAGAGCAAATTAAAAATTTCAAATTAAACATCAAAATATGAATCCTGAAATTCAAAATAGTATAATTTTAGCATAAAGTTTAGAGTTAAGAAATAGGCTGGAAAATAAGCAAAGAAAATCCAGGACACAGGAAGCCACTGTGATGAAAACTTATAATAAAAAAAAGTTAAATAAAAGTTGCAAGCAACAAAAACTAAAAGAAAAAAATGAATTAATCTTACCCCTGAGAGAGATAAAGAATAATTTTTAAAATTAAATGAAAATATGGAGTAAAAATTGGGAATAGAATTGAGAATGTTGTAAGAAAATTGTTAAAAATAGTCGACTTAAAAAAGAGGCAAAAATATTTAAGAAAATGAAATCTTAGAAAATAATGAACAAGAAAGGACAAATGGGGGAAAAGAGGTTCAAAATTCCACTGAAAAGATAACCTTTTTAAAAATATAATTGGGTAAATGGAAAAGAAGTTATGCAAAATTTCACTGAAGAGAAGATCTCTTTAAAAAAATAGAACTGGCTAAATGGGAAAAAAGACATCCACAATTTCACGGAAGAGAAGAACTCTTTTAAAAAATAAAATTGGCCAAATGAAAAGGAGGTCCAAAATAATACCTTACAAAGTAGAAATGATCATGTGGAATCTAATGACTTCATGAAATATTAAGAAACAATAAAAGATCCAAGACTGAAGGGAAGCAGAAAGCTGGCAAACAGTTTTTTTATAGTCAGTTTTTCTGATGAAGACCTAATTTCTAAAATATATAGAGAACTGAATCAAATTTATAAGAATACAAGTTATTCCTCAATTAATATGTGGTCAAAGGATATGAAAAGGCTATTTTCCAATGAAGGATTTAAAGGAATCTACTCTTATAGAAGAAAAAAAATGCTCTAAATCACTGTTGATTCAAGAACGACAAATCAGAAACAATTTGTAGGTAGCATGTCTCACCTATGAGATTGGATAATATTACAGGAAAAAGAAAATACCTGTTACTATGTCAAAAGGGCTATAAAAGTGTCCATACTATCTTTAGCCCTGAAATATCACTTCTAGTTCTGTATTCCAAGAGATCATAAAAAAAAGAAAGGAAAAGAGACTTCCCGGAACCAAGAAGGAACAGTAAGCAGTAAGTTTCCCTCACCCTCCCTTATTGACCTTGAAAAACCCATAAAATACCACACCAGGAAAAATCCTAGAACAGTACAGCCAGTAGAAAGACAGTGTGTTTCAGTCTTTTAGCTCATAAGGCTAAGAGTATAAATGGGAAAGATCCCTCTTTCTGCAGTTGAAGGAGACCAGCACAGGACAGAAGGTATCCTGACAAGCTGGCAGCAAGCCCTACCTCTGCATACCACTGAGAGATTCTGAGCCCCAGGTCAGTGGAGCAGGCAAGCACTTTGTGCCTTGGCACAGTCTGGGGGAACTGGTAGATGGCAGCATAGAGAACTGCCAGCCAGGGAGTGGATGGGTGTCCACCAGCAGCTAAACCTACCCTTGCTGTAGCACAGCCCAGGGTGTGGAGGTGACCTCCAGTGGTCAGACAAGCCTCACCCCTATATCCCACCTTGTGAACTTCAGTGTAACCTCAGAGAAATTCAGAGAAACCCTAACTGATCTCTGGATACAAAAGGCACAAACCCCAGCTACAGCTCAGCACTAGGTAAGCTATAGCATTATATAGCTTCCAGTTGTCAGAACAAGATGCCCCAACACACAAAGCCAGTACCCAGGCTTCCAGTGCCCAGGACAAGAAGCAATGGATAGTGCACCCTGTGCTGCAGAAACACAGATCAACTTTAAAATCCAGGAAAAAGGCAAATACAACTAGAAAAAGCAATATAGAAAAATTAAGACAATCGATACTTACCACAGAGATATGGAAGATCAAAACATAAAATCAAAAGAGGACAGCATTGTGAATATATTCCCATCAGAAACATCAAAGAAGAATATTAATTAATCTCAAGCCCAAAAAACCTACTTGGAAGAGACAAAGGAGGATTTTAAAAGTCAAATTAGAGAGGTGGAAGAAAAATTAAACAATTCCATTAAAAATAAAACTGACAAAATGGGTAAAAAGTACACTGAAGAAAACAAGTCTCTAAGATAGTAGAACTGGAAATGGGGGAGAAAAGATGGTGGAGTAAAAGCAGGACCTTGCTTTAGCTCCCACTCTAACCTCCAATACCTGTAAAAATGATTCTATACAAATTTTAGAGACATAGAACCCACAAACTGATAGAGAGAAACAAATCTCTGAGTGAAGGCACCCGGGGAGACTGACAAGAAAAGTCTATTGTATTGAGTTAGGAGTTAGAGAGTGGGACTCCACAAGAATTGTGATGGCCAAGATCAGTGACGGCCCAGACCTGTGGCACAGATCCACAAGAGGAGACTTCAAGAGAGTGAATCACTGGCAGCTGTGGTGATTTCCAGATCTCTCTACCCATAAATGCTAAAGATAAAGGAAAAGATCAGTGGGGAACTCTGATGGAATGGGGTGACAGAAGACTTTGGTTTGTCACTTGCCCCTGTGGTGGCAGAGGTGGTTGTATCTGCAGCTACTGCCAGATGGCTCCCTCCTGAGTTCAAGGCCTATAGATTTTACATAGACCAAGTGTTGATTCAGAGGATAATTATTCTTATTTGACCTGCATGGATATGGGTTGCATTCTTGGGTGGCAGTCCTGGAGTGAGGATTGTTAACATGGCAGAGCTTGCCATGGCTATAGAGAGGGTGCCCTCCTCATAACTCTGAAAACAGTTCTGACAACAGCTGTGCAAAACCACAGAAATTTGGGACACAGCACTCTCCACTCTGGAACTAGAGTTCTACCATGGCAAAGAGGTCAAGAGTTGAGAAATTGGCTGGCAAGACGAGCAAAGACAGGAAGATAAGTCAGATTATAGGATCTTTTCTGGGGACAAAGGGATGAAAACATAGAACCAGACAAAGAGAACAAAGTGAAAACTCCTGCATCAAAAGCTTCCAATAAAAATATGAAGTAGAAACAGACCATAGAAGAGCTCAAGAAGGATTTTGAAAATCAAGTGAGAAGAGTAGAGGAAAAAATGGGAAGAGAAATGAGAATGATGGAAGAAAATAATGAAAAACAAGTCAGGAGCCTGACAAGAAAATAACACCTTTAAAAACAGACTAACTCAAATGTCAAAATAAGTCCAAAAATCAATAAGAAGAATGCTTTGAAAAGCTGAATTGGCTAGAGGGAAAAGGAATTTCAAAGGCTCAGTGAAGAAAACAATTCCTTCAAAATTAAATTGGAGCAAATAGAAGCTAATGATTTTATGAGAAATCAAGATACTATAAAAAATTCAAAAAGTCATACAATAGAAAGCAGAGTGAAATATCTCATTGGAAATAACACTGACCTGGAAAGTAGATCCAGGAGAGATAATTTAAAAATAATTGGACTACTTGAAAGCCATTTTCAAAAAAGTAGCCTGGACATAATCTTTCAAGGACTTATCAAGGAAAATTACCCTGATATTTGAGAACCAAAGGGCAAAATAGAGATGGAAAGAACTGACCAATCTCCTCTTGAAAAAGATCACAAAAGAAGTCTTTTAGGGAATATTACAGCCAAACACCCAAGTTTCCAGGTCAAGGGAAAATATTACAAGCAGTCAGGAAGAAATGATTGAGTATTGTGTAAACACAGTCAGGATAACATAAGACCTAGCAGCTTCTACATTAAGGGGTCAAAGGGCTTGGAATATTATATTCTGGATGTCGAAGGAGCTAGGAGTAAAACCAATAATCACCTACCCAGCAAAACTGTGTATAATCCTTCAGGGGAAAATATGGTCACTGAATGAAATAGAGAATTTTCATGCATTCCTGATGAAAAAACCAGAGCTGAATAGAAAATTTGACTTCCAAATAAAATAAGCAAGAGAAGCATGAAAAGGTAAACAGGAAAGAGAAATTCTAAGGAACTTATTAAAGTCAAACTATTTACATTCCTACATGGAAAGAGAATGTTTGTGACTCGAGACTTTTCTCAGTATGAGGAGTCTCAGTATGTATAGCATGACAGTCAAATAAAGAAGGCATAAGAAGGCTATTACAGTGGAGGGGAAGAACAATAAAGTGAAAGGGAATGAGTCCACCATACTCTTATTGGATTTGACTTAAGGCATAAATAACACAAACTCAATTGGGTGTGTTGTCATACAGGAAAGTAGAGGAAAGCAGATAAGAAAGGGGGACAATAAAAGGGAGGGCAACAATTGGGGAGAGGGTAGTTACAAGCAAACATTTTTGAGAAGGGGAAGGGTAAAATGAGAAAATAGAAAACATAGGGGTCAGGATCAGATGGAGGGAAATATAGTTAGTCTTTCACAATATGACTACTATGGAAATGCTTTGCATTGCTACACATGTATAACCTATATTGAATTGTCTTCTCAATGGGGGTTGCTGTGGAGGGGAGAAGGGAGAGAATGAAGAAATCAAAATTTTAAAAAACAAATGTTAAAAAAATATATTTTTACATGCAACCAGGAAGTAGGATATACAGAAAATGGATAAAGAAATGTGTCTTGCACTACAAGGATGTGTGTGGGGGGGGCAGGAGGATATTGGGTGGGATATGAGAGAATACTGATTTTGGCAAGGGGTATTCAGAATTCTTGCTACCTTGGGATCGGGTTAGGTGAGAGATAGGAAGAAAATATGTAACACAAAATCTGTGGGAAATAAATGTTGAAAACTAAAAACAAATTTTAAAAAATAAATGATATTGACAAAATGGAAAAGGAGACACAAAGGCTAAATGAAGAAAATATTAAAGAAAATAAAATTACAGAATTACTATTTGGCACAGTGAACAGAGCACTGGCTTTGGAGTCAGGAGGACCTGAGTTCAAAACTAGCCTCAGACCCTTAACACTTACTAGCCATGTAACTTAACCCCAATTGCTCTGCCTTCCCCCCTCCAAAAAGCAAAAAACAAAATAAAATATAATTTGGCAATTGGAAGATAATGAATCTACAAGACTTCAAAAATTAGTCAAAGAAAATCAAAGGAATTTTTAATAGGAGAAAATTTAAATACATCATTGGAAAAATTATTGATCTGGAAAAGATCAATTTGATCCAGGAGAGATAATTTAAGCATTATTGGTCTTCCTGAAAGCCGTGATTAAAGAAAAAAGAGCCTGCACAGCATCATTCAAGAAATCATCAAGGAAAACTGCCCTAATATCCTAGAAGAAGAGGGTAAAACACTATTGAAAGAATTCATTAGATATCCTTGGAGAATCCTAGAGAATCAAGTAAAAGCCTTCTTGAGAAAATAAATAAATTTATCAAAGTTGCAAGATATAAAATAAACCTACATAAATCCTCAGCATCCCTATGTATTTCCAGTGAAGTTGAACAGCAAGAGATAGAAAGAGAAACCCCACTTAAAATTACTGTAGACATTATAAAATATTTGGGAATCTACCTGCCAAAACTAACCCAGTACCTATATTGAACACAACTACGCAAAACTTTTCACACAAATAAAATCAGATCTAACTAATTTGGAAAACATCAATTGTTTGTGGCCATTTTGAGAAAATATAATAAAAATGATATTATTACCTAAATTAAATTACATATTTAGTCTCATACCAATCAATCTACCCAAAAATTACTTTACTGAGCTAGAAAAAATAGTGACAAAATTCATTTGGAAGAAAAAAAGGTCCAGAATATCAAGGCAATCAATGAAAAGAAATGTTAGGGAAAGTGGCCTAGCTGCACCAGATTTTAATCTATTATAAAGCAGCAGTCACCAAAACAACTTGGTACTGCCTGAAGAATAGAGTAGTGGATCATTGGAATAGTCTCAGTACAAATAATTCAGTAGTCAATGATTATAATAACATACTATTTGATAAGCCTAAAGTCCCCAGGTTTTGGGATAAAAACTCACTATTTGACAAAAACTGCTGGGAAAACTAGAATAGAGTGTGGCAGAAACTGGGCATAGACTATCATATAATGCCATACACCAAAATCAAGTCCAAATGGGTATATGACCTAGGTATAAATGATGATACTGTAAATAATCTGGGGAAGCAAGGAAAAGTCTACCTGTCAGATTTATGGACTAGGGAAGACGTTGTGACCGAAGAAGAGTTACAGAGCATTATAAAATGTAAAATGGATAATCTTGATTACAATAAATTGAAAAATTTCTGTACAAACAAAGCCAATGTAACCAAGATTAAGAGGGAAGTGGGAATGTGGGAAAGAATTTTTGCATCCAGTGTCCCAGATAAAAGCCTCATTTCTAAAATATACAAGGAATTATGTAAAATCTTTACGAATACAAGTCATTCCGCAGTTGATAAATTGTCAAAAGATATTAACAAGCAATTCTCAGAGGTAGAAATTAAAGATATATTTAAGTATATGAAAAAATGCTCTATATCACTCTTGATTCAAGAGATGCAAATCAAAACCACTTTGAGGTACCACATCTCACCAGTCAGTTTGGTTAAGATGACAAAACAGGAAAATGACAAACACTGTAGAGGATGTGGAAAAATTGGAACACTAATGCATTGTTAGTGGAGCTGGGAACTGATACAACCTGGAACTACGACCAAAGAGCTATAAATAATTGCATACCCTTTGACTCAGTAACACCACTTCTGGGGTTGTATCCCAAAAATATCATAGAAGTGGGAGGAAGACCTATATGTACAAAATTATTTATTGCAGCTTTCTTTGTGGTGGCAAAAACAGGAAATTAAGGGGATGCCCATCAATTGGGTAATGACTAAGCAAGTTGTGATATATGAATATAATGGATTACTATTGTGCTATAAGAAACTGGGATATGATGGACTTCATATTTACCTGGAGAGGCTTACATAAACTGATGCTAAGTGAGAAGAGCAGAACCAGGAGAAATGTGTACACAATCACAGACACATCATATGTGTGATTATCAACCTTGATAAACTGGACTCTTCTCAACAATGCACAGCTATAAGACAACTCTACAAGTCTCAGTATGGAAGGAGATATCTACACTCAGAGAAAGATCTAGAAATAACAGAGTTTAAATGGAGATTGAAGCAATCTACATGCTATTGCTCTTTCCCATGTTTGGTTTTGTTTCCTTTTTCCCATTGTTCACTCCATTAGTTACAACCCTTCTATACAACCAGACTAATGTACAATGATAAAGTATTTGCAGATTCTATACTTGACTGCATGCTACCATGGGGAGGGAGTGGGAGGCAAGAAAATATGAAACTCATTGGACTCTGGAACTGAATCCTGTAAACTAAAAGTAAATAAACACATCAATTAAACATTAAAAAAGAAAGAATTCATTGATCACTTTCAGGAATATCCTAAAAGATATTCGAAATTGAAATTGCCAAGGAATATCGTAGCCAAATTCCAGAATTATCAGGTCAATGAGAAAATACAGTAAGCAGCAAGAAAGAAATAATTCAAATAGCATGGGACCACAGTTAGAATTATAAAGGAGCTTGCAGTTTCTATATTAAATGATCAGACACCTTGGAATATGATATTCTGTAAGGAAAATGAGTTTGTACTTCAACCAAGGATCAACTACTCAGAAAAAAACTGAGCATATTCTTTCTGGAGAGCTTCCTGAACTTCCTGATGAAAAGACCAGAACTCAATGGAAAGTTTGATCTTCAAATATAAGACTCAAGAGAGGCAACGAAAAGTAAAGAAGAAAGAAAAAAAATACAAGTGTTATTCAAAAAAGGTAAATTGTTTACATCCCTATATGGGAAGGTGATACTTGTAACTCTTGAGAATTGTATCTTTATTGTGTCATTTAGAAAGGATTTATGTAGACAGAGGGGGTGGTTTTAAGGTAACTTTGATGTGATGATAAAAACCTAATTGTTAGGAAAAGGGGTTGTTATGGGATAAGACAAAAGCAGGAGGCAGAAAAGGATACATTACATCAAATAAAGAGACCCTAAACCATATTACAGGAGAGCAGTGGTTCTCAACCATCCTAATGTCGTAGCCCCTAAATACAGTTCCTCAACTTGTGGTGACCCCCAATGATGAAATAATTTTT
>JAQQSW010017879.1:0-11368 GCA_028646575.1 Pseudocheirus occidentalis | reverse complement strand
CTCCTATAGAAGCGGCTCCCCGCCTGATGCCCCAGGGCCTGACCAGACCAGGGTTTCGGCCGTGGCTCCCAGACTGCTGTGAAGAGCCCCACCTGCTGAGCTGCCTGTAGCAACAGATGTGCTTTCTGTCTTTTGGAGAGTTTTGGAGCTTGAACATCTGTTTAGAGTCCCATTTTATGAGTTTTTTCGTGTGTTTGTGTGGGAGCTGTGGTGCTTTGCTGCTTCTACGCCACCATCTTGGCTCTGCCCCCCCCCACATATACTTTGTTATTGAAGAATGAGATTAATTACCTGCTAGTGCAAGGTTTCAAGGTAAGATTATCTTTGTTTTATCCATTAAAGTTCTCATTGAATACGTCTATCACACATCCCTTCAACCTTGATTTCTGTTCCCTAAGTGAATTTGTAATGTAGTTTCAGTTTTTGTTACTTGGGTCTTTTTCATCTAAAGCAACATTTTTACCTCTGGGAAATAATGCCATATAATATAGAATATATTATGATGGTAAATACACAGTCTAATTCTGTATCTCTATTAACATGTTCCTTGGAGTCAAAGTGACCAGGGCAACATTGCTATGGGAACTCTAGCTTTTTAATCTCTGATCATCTTTTGAGAATTCTGTATTCTTTATATATTATTAACAGTATTCCATTTCTACAATTTGTTTTGCTCAATTACTCTCATTAACAAAGAAACAAAAAAAGAAGAAAAATTCTTAGATGTCATACAACTGTAGCGTTGGATTATTTTTTCTCAACTATGCCAAAAATATCCTCCTCAAACTGTAGAAAATTTCTATGCTGGTCACAGGAAAAGACATTTCAAGAGCCTATACAAATCAAATGACTGCCTTGCTATTGTTTTTTTGAGATCCATTCTAAGGAAAATGTTTTTCAGGCATTTATCTTTATTTTGCTTCAACTAAAACCAGATATTAATCTTGGTAAAGAATGACACATTTTTTAAATCTTATTTCAAATATATCTAAATATATTTTTAATAATAACAACCCAGTCATTGACTTAAAGGGGGTGATGGAATTTTAAACAATTAAAATAGAAAACACCCTGTGCTTTAATGGAAATGGATTAACAAATAGAAATCCAGAGTTATGTTTTACTTTTATTGTCTTCATTCTAGTAATCCTACTGAAAACTCTATTCTATTTTATCAGAGTTTATTTGCCAGTTGGGCAGGGGAATGTCTCATCTACAATTTGTTTCTTCTCTAGAAGATGGAATAGTGCTCTGCACTCAAGACTTACTCCATTAGTATTAGTTTTAGGTTAGGATTTAGGGAAGCAAAATTGAGGAATGTATGTCCCATATACTTCACTGGTATTCATGCCATGTCAAATGAATTAGGCAAGAGCCACCAGCAAGCTCGTGGAATCCCTATAAAAGAGGACTGACAGGAAGAGTTAGACAAGAGTCTCAAAGGACTAGAAAGTGTCTATGGTTCAAAATATATATGACTGAAGGACTTCTATTTAACACTAGTAAGACCAGAGATCCATTAAAGCATCAATTTAGAGAAGGCTAGAGAATGGTCCTTTCCTTTTGAAGAAAGAAGGTATGAGTCACCAGACAGCAAAAAGGGATGGGAGATGAAAATTAGAATTTAAAGGATAAGAAGAAAAATGGACAGGGAATAGAGGTGAGGATGAAGGGGGAATTCAGAGTTTGGTTTTCATTTTTATTACTTCTTTTTTATTCCTTTTCAGTTCAAACACTATAAGTAATATAAGAGAATTGCATTTATATACATGTCTATAGCTATGTATGTATGTATATAGAGCTTAAAATTAGCATATATTTTGAAAGAATATGTATTTTTTGTGTGTAGCTTCATACCTAGAAACCAGAATACTACATAATTGTATGATATTAATAGCTTTCTCATATATCTTTTTTTATATTCAACCAAATTATTGATGTGAAAATAAAACCTAATTTGCTTCTGTATTCATCTGACCATGGAAAAATAGTCAGAAAATTAACCATAAATGAATGTCTTAATAACATAAATTCACACAACTGAAATACATGAGATGAGAAACAATGGTATAATTCTTAGAGGTGTCATATCTGGTGCCTTATAAATCTTCAACAAATATCAAAGAGGTTTTAGTCTGCAAAAATTAATAAGATTGCCCTCATGTGGCACTAAATTTAATTTAGGTGGTTGGATCTCTGTGGTGAAATAGTGTTCTTACTATTGAGTTTTACTATTCACCTTGACAGAAATAATTGGTAGAAGTGTGGGTTTGCCTCTTACAAGACAGTGTGAGTAATTCAGTACTTGACTTACTATTTTAGAATACTCATTCGGTTCACTTGGGTCTCCTTCCAAATTGTCTGGAGTCCTACTAAAAAGACTGGAGTTACTCACTGAGAAATGCTGTGTTGAAGTGGTATTTTCATATTTCATTATTCTGCCCTGGAGCAATTATATGGGCTTAGCATAAAGTCTCTGTGTATCTTTACTAAAAAGGTCTTGAGAGAGGTACCCAGAGAACTGGGACTCATCCTCTATTTTTAGAGGTTATTTCTGTGTCCTAGTACTGTTTTTCTTCAGTGAAAGTTCAAGTCCCTGTTCAGGTTGCCCTAAAATGGTACCGCCTCCTCTTGTGGATAAGAAAACTGAAGTTCTGAGAGATAAAATCAGTTCTTTAAGTTTATTTTCAATAATTAGCAGTAAGTCCCAGGAGTGTATTGTGTTTTGGGACAATTCACCAGACTTGTATTCAGGAGATATAGGCCCAAATTAGATTTTTTTTAATTCCTGGGTGACCTTGGGGATGTTTTTCCATCTCCCTTTGATTCTTCATCTATAAAATAAGAGAGTTGGACTGGAGGATCCCTAAGGTATTTTCTACTTCTAAATTTATAATTTCAGAGTTTGAACACACTTCAGAAACCTGCAAGTCTACCACATGTTTGCAAAAAATCCCTTCTGCAATATACTTGATAAGTGGTCTTCAAGCCTTTGCTTAAAGATATCAAATGAAGAGAAACCTCTTACCCCTCTGGGCAAACTATTACACTTTGTGATAGCTCTTATTGTTAGGAAATATTTCTTTACATCAAACTGTTAATCTGGTCCTGCAACTTTTACCCACTGTTACTAATTCTAATCCTTCTTCCATATTATGGTCTTTCAAATACTTCAAGACAATTCTCATTCTACACTTTTCTCTTTTGCAGGCTAAACATCCTTACTCCCTCCCTTTAACTAATCTCCATATGGTCTTTTACCTTCATACAAAGCTGTGCTACATAGTTTTTGGACCATTAATGTGCTTCTGTAGTTTGCTGTCTGGAATATGATCCTATGACACTATATGACTTCTGTCCTAACTGCAAAAATAAGGAGCTAGACTCATAACTTCTTAACATGATTTAAGACTCTATGGCATCATTTTTCTACATCACAGTAACATCATCTGTAAAACAGGTATAATGCCTTCCAAAAGTGTTTGTATAAAGGACTGCACCTGTGATTTTATTGGTACAGGAATCCTCAAATAAGGAAATAGCTTCTACCATTGAAAATCAGTTATTTTCTGCAACTAACAATCTTAAAGACTTGGTAAGGGCAGTGACCTATTTTGTACCTGGTTCAGGACCTCATAGTTAATATATGACAGGGTGAACGCAGTCATCAGTAACATGAGTCTAGAATTCTACTTGCTATTTTCTGATGTTTCTCATACAAGAAAACATTTTCTAATATCATTTTGATCATTTCACTTCTCTTCTTAGAGTTTATAGTGACCCTTGAATAAGATAAAAATTCCAAATCATAGCCTTCTGCAGGCTCATCTTACCTGTGGTTTAGAAATCTGTGGGTGCAGTCTAATCCAAAAAATGTCCTTTCCAGAACTGCAAGAGATTCCAGAGAGCTTTCTAATAATATTTCTCAATTCACTTGGGTCATCAAAATCACAGACTTTTCTTCCAACAGATCTTATCCTAAAATCAGAGAACAATGAATTATGACTATTTGTGTTAGGTTTCAGGGTCTATAGTAACATACAATTATATTTTTAGGAAATTATACTAGAACTGAGAGTTAATATGACTTATTATTTTTATTATAATACCTTCAACATTCTGATTCCCAATCCAATGTTTTTCTTTTATTTATTTATTTATCCACTTGTTTATTTATTTATTTATTCATTTATTTATCTGTCTACTTATCTATCTATTTATTTATTTGTTTGTTTATTCATGTTTATTTATTTATATATTTATTCATTTATTCATTCATTCACCTATTTATTTATTTGATCATTTATGTGTTTGTTTATCTATCTATCTATTTATTTGATTGTTTGTTTATTTATTTGGGGGGGCTTTGAAGGAGGTAATATAGGGCAATTGGGGTTAAGTGACTTGCCCAAGGTCATGCTGCTAGTTTTGTGTTAAGTGTCTGAGGTCAAATTTGAACTCAGGTCTTCCTGACTCCAGGGCTGGTGCTCTATTCACTGCACCACCTAGCCATCCCCAATTCAATACTTTTCTACAAAAGAAAACTGTGCTTGGAAAAAACAGGTGATGGGACCAGGTAGAAAAGGTTGATCTACCATAAAAGACTATGGAGTAAGATATTAATCTTATTTAAAAGTTACAAATCAGGGTATGAAATGATGAAAATGGCCTTTGATTGTCTTTTTTTCTCTTGAGTGTAGGATAGATTTGGATACATTGGAATTATGGGCATTGGAGTAAGAGTCAAGATGACTGACTAAAAGATTACTTACAACAATCTTCATGTAAAGTCAGAATCAGGGTGGAATAAGTTGTAGTTTATTTTGAACTTAATTAGGATCTATATCAATATATCACTGGAGTAATATCAAAAGAGATGTAATAAAGTTGAGAAATGATAAATATTTTCATATAATAACAATTTAAATTATACCTAATATTTATGTAACAAAGTATTTTACACATATCTCATTTTATCCTCACAACAGCCCTAAAAGATGGTTGCTTTTATTATCCCCATTTTACAGGTAAGGAAACTCAGTTAGACAGAGCTTAAGTGACTTGCCCAGGGTCACACAGGTAGTAAATGGCGGACCCAGGATCTGAACTCAAATCTTCCTGATTTTATGTTCAGAGCTTTATCCACAGGTAATGATTTGAAGGTAGTAGTATAAGTAAACCTGTTAAATGATTGAATGAGTTTGATACATTTTATTAAAACTGAAATACCTAGGGGTAGCTAGGTGACACAGTGAATATGGCACCAATCCTGGAATCAAGATGACCTGAGTTCAAATCCAGCCTCAGACACTTAACACTTACTAGCCATATAAACTTAGGCAAGTCACTTAACCCCAGTTTAATGCTCTCCCTTCTCCAAAAAAGCAACAAAAAACACATCTCCTTTTAAAAAGAAATGAACAATTTTTAAAGTGATTGACAATACCTTTTTTTTTAATAACCCCAAGATGCAAGTAGTGCCAGTATCACTATTCCTATATGAGATTGGAATTTTAAGTGTTTAGTTTCTGATATGGTTCAGTGGAAAGATAATAGACTCTGAATCTCAGGGGACCTAGATTCAAATCTTCATTCTTGCTTCCTTTGTGACATTGGGAAAGTCATTCTATATCTCTGACCTTCAGTTTCCCCATTTGTAAAATGGGGAATTTGAACAAAATGCCCTCCTGGACAGCCATCTGGTCTAGATCTATGATCCCTATGGAGCAAATGAGTTCAATTTAATTCACCAAACATGTATTAATCACTTACTAAACTAGAGATTCAAAGACAAAATCAAGCATTTCCTGACCTCAAAGATTTTACTTTCCTCTTTAAGGAGTGTTGGAGGTAATGCAACATATACCAAATGAATTATTTCAAAGGAAGGGAGTGCTAATAACTTTGGAAAATAAGGAAAGGTCTCTTGCAAATTTTCTAAGTGATGGTAAGAATATAGATTGCAAAAATGTTAAGGAATGTAAGGATTTCTTTTTTTTAATCCCCATCCTGTGAGCAGAGCATGCCTAGTAGAGACTTTATTAACTTGATAACTTTCTGTCATCTCAGATGATAAATATATATAGAAAGATGAGGTATACATATAAAGGTAGTACCTAAAACTGTGTAGGAAGATACTGGAGAAAAGAAACAAGATTGTCAATAGCCCTTTCAGGAAAATGTCCTTTCTAGATTCTGGAGAGGGCAGGCATAAACCAGAGATAATTTTCAAATATTTTAGCCTTTTCAAATTCCTATGGTGCATCAGAAGAAAAGATGTGACACAGTTCCACTTTTTCTGCCCATAGCCCTTGCTCTTAAATCAGAGAACAAAGAGCTGTGACTATCTGTACTAGACTTCAGTTTCTATAGTTGTATGTCAGTATTTTAAAAGTTGGATTGTTGACTTCCTAATTTAAGTACTGGTGAGAAATATCGCAGTAGAAGAATGTTATCACTTTAGAGCACACTGGCTAATCGGAGTTGCTTGAAGGTGTAGTCAGGCACAAGGCAGTGAAAGTGTTAGGTTACCACAGTAATTAGCCAGTACATTAGTCTGACTCACTATGCTACAGTGCATATAAGATTAAAAAGCATTTATGATCAGGGCTGACTCTGAAGTTGTTCTGTAGCCTCACAAGTGGAATTCGCTAAGCATCCTATAAGACTGAAGACGGTATCTTATTCAGGGACAAATTCTCCATCAAAATAAATTCACATTCACTGTCCATCCAAGATCTAGAAAGCCTGATTTCTCACTGAAATCATTTGAGTGACAGTCCTTTAACTTCACATTCCAAGACCAATGATTAATGTATAAGAGTTGTGCAGCTTAATACATTTTTTTTCCTGAAGCTTCTTGGAACCTGATTTCAGTAACTGATTTAACATATAAATTGGCCCAAACTTGGCAAAAATGAGGAATATTTAACGGGGCACAGATGGTGCAGCAGAAAGCAATATCCAGAGATTTGGGTGACTTGAGTGCTCTCTAACCCTCTACCAGCTGCTTTAGCTCAAGTGTGAATAAAGACCTTTTAAGAATCAATAAGAATATCTTATGTTGTGCTTAAGTATTACCCACCCAACCAAATTGACATAAAAAACAGAAGCAGCCATATGCTTATAACTATACTAGTGAAAAGTAGTTTGCAGTTTGATGCTTAAAATGAAATATGTTAAAGAATCTCTGCTGATTGTGCATTGTTTCTATCAACCATCTGATAGAAAAAAAAGAAAAAAATAGTGAACCCTGTACAGTGTTATAACTACACTACAGTGTCTCCTAGGCTTTCAGTTTGAATATCAGAAACTAAAGCAGAGATAGTATGCCCAAGGCCACAAGAAAATGCAAAAGACTTTCAGCTGTTTTCTTTAAGAAGCATACAATAAATTCTGGTTATTAGAACCCTCATTCAGAAGCTACATTTAAAACAATTAATTCCTTTGGGGCTATGGGTGCATTGTCTGGCTTCAATTCACTGTGATGATCACTAATTATAACATTCTGATCATACTGTAAGAGGTGAACTTAGCTATCTCACTGTGTAATTGAGAACTTGCAGCAACATCTTGTATTTTCAGGAAGCTGCAATGCATAAATTAATTTTCTTTCTCAAAGCAAACATTAACAATTCAAGTGATAGTTAGAATTCATATGAAAGAATTTTAGGATTCAGGAGATAAAAGACTAAATTTTATGATACTGAGTTTTCATATCTCATAAGAATAGTGCACATTTTCTACAGTTCTTTTCTCATAAACATCCCTCCAAGGGAGGTAGTATTCTTATTACTATCACCACTTAACAGAATTCACAGGTACTTGAAAAATAAAACAACAGAGATAATGCCAGGTTAGTTTCATTCATTCAATTCATCCATTATGTGTCTACTGTGTTAGGCCTTTTGGAAATGAAAAAAAATAAATAGGTAGGGTTCAAAGTAGAGCTAGATTCCAATACTATTAGCATGATGCTTACAGGAGTACTTATACAGAAAACTGCAATAATAGCTAACTTCTATGTAGAGTTTTAAGGTTTTTAAAAAGCTTTACATATGTGATCTCATTTGCCCCTCACAGTAATCTTGTTATATTTATATAGTTTCTATTATGTGAAGTGTTTTGTAATTGTTTTCATGTAGTGTCTGTTTGGGCAGTTAGACTTTTGTCTAAAGTTATTTTAAGTGGGATTTCTCCATCTTTTCCTGCTGTGTTGTGTTGTAAATATATTTTAAATTCATTCTTCCCATAAACTAGCACCTAGCTTTATTTATTAGTTACTTGTTTGTTTATTTTTTAGTTTCAATTTAATTAATCTCTCCTTTGATTTTCAGGATTTCAATTTGGTGTTTAATTGGAGAATTTTCAGTTAGTTGTTTGCTGATTATTGCTGTTTATCTAGTTAGTTGAATGGGCAGTTGAATGATCTGCTCCTTTTTCTTTTATTGATGTGTTTGTGTGTCTGTGTGTGTTTGTGTGTACCAAATATTGCTTTGTCTGCGTTCCACAAATTTTTTTATGTTCTTTCACTGTTTTATTACCTTTAGTGAAATTATTGACTTTCTTTAATTTGTGCTCACTCTTTAAGATAGGGTTATTTAGTTTCCAATTAATTTTTAATCCATGTTTCAAAAGGTATATATTGAACACAACTTTTATTGCATTAAAATCAGAACAAAATAATTTAACATTTCTGCTTTTCATTTTTATGCCCTAATTCACGGTCAAATTTTTGTGAAAGATTTATGCTCTAGCTGAGAATAGGTATAGTCCAATATTCTTTATAGGTCTTCTATATCTAACTGTTTTAAGATATTACCTATCTCCTGTAATGGCAAACAAAGAAGTACTTAGTGCTTTGTTAGAGCTATTTAATTATTTATCACCTTGTTTCAGTTCAAGTTCCTTTTGAGCTTTGCCCATTATTATATAAAGTCTTTGTTAAAAACCAGAACTTGGGAAATTGACAGTGGGAGGGACTTGCCAAAGACAGGAACAGGGAAGGGCTACTTATCAGATAAAAAAGCTGAGCGCAAGTTGGGAGAGAGAAGAACTGAGAAGGGGAATGATTGTGGAGGCAGGCATGCCATTTGTCTGTTCTGTCTGTGTTGATTTTTGCTTGTGACCTTTTTGTACAGAAGCCCTAGCACCTTACTGGAAGACCAGGATTTTCTTGTTGTCTGTTCACAGAAGTCCTGGAGGAAGGTTTCAGCAGTCCTGGGTCAGTATTGATAATGTGTGTTGAGTCCTCAGACCTTGTTGGTGCATCTGTGTTGATTTCACAGGAAGAAAGTAATTGGTGATGGTGCAGGCAATGTGAATGAATGTTATTGTGGCTCTGTTAAGCTTTGTCTTCCCAGAAACAGAAACTGTGTAGTACTTGAGGCATACTAGTCACTATGAGCTTCAATATGGAATGGGAACTGGACAGGAACTGGATAAGGAGCTGGATGAGGAGCTGAGAGCTGCCCACCTGTGAATTCAGGTGATGATTGGGTAGATTCAAGAAGGATCTGGACCCAATGAAGAGCCACCATGGGATCTGGGAGCCAGCCTCAAGTTAAGTTGAAAAGGCCTCTCCTTGGATACTTAATGCTGAGTGAAAATATTTTGATTTACTGTGGCCTAGTGGTAGGAGAACTTTGTACTCTGTGCCTTGTGCCTCTTAAGGATGATAGAGTTAAGGATGATTGAAAACTAATTTCCAATTAAGAAGAAAGAAGACTTTTTGACTGAGAGATTAAGACAATTTGACCTAGGGGTGGAGAACTTTGACCTTTGTACCCTGTGTCCCTTAAGGAGGATTGCTCCTTAAGGACAATTGAGTTAATGATTTACTGAATGATATCTTTTGTTTAAAATTTTAAGGCCACTTTGGTGAAACTATGTGGCCACTTTAGTGAAAAGTTGTTATGTTTTAACATTGTATTTTGGTTTCTGTGAATGTTTTGCTTTTAATTTACTGCTAAATAAATAGAGAGCTCACTATACTATGTGATCGAACCTGAAAGTTATTCACAGCAGCAGTCCTCTGGAAAGCTGCTTGTGCTTGGCTTTACATATCCTCATCTTCCTTCTTGTTTATTGTAAGGGCAGAGTTATTTAGGTTTGAGATGAGTAATTGCCTACCAACATTATAATTATGCCTTCTATTTCTTCCTGAAACTCATTTAACTTTCCCTTTAAGAATTTGGCCGATATGCCATTAGGTACATATAAGTTTGGTACCGATATTCATTCACTGTCTATGAAACCTTTTAGTAAAATGTAGTTTCCCTGTGTATCTCTCAATTGGATGTTTGTTTGACTTGTATGAGTTCATGAATGTTATCTCCACTTTTTTATTTCTGCTGAAGCAGCATAGATTCAGCTGCAGTCTCTTATTTTAATTCTCTGTGCATATTTATGTTTCAAATGATTTAGGGTTTTTTAAAATTTTCTTTGTTTTGGGGTTTTTTTTGGTAAATAATATATTGTGGAATTTTTGTTTTTAATCCATGGTACTATCTTCTTACAATTTATTATTTTTTAATTTTAAAGTTTTATTTCTGTTCTTCTTCACATCATTCATTTCCATGAGATTTTTGAGTTATAAATTTTCTCCCCATTTTCCCCTACCCCCAACCCTAAAACAGCGATCCCACTATAAAGCCCCTCCCCCAACCTGCTGTCTTTTATGTCCTCCTCCAACACCCCTCTAACTTTTTGGTATCAATATCATCCCTTCATATTCAATTGATTCTATATCCTCTATGTACACATGCTCAGATATGTATTAATATGCATATTTGCTATATATACATATGTGTAAGTATACATATGTGTAAGTATACATATATATATGCATTAGTATTACATTCACCTATATTCATACTAAGAAAAGTTTCATAAGTATGTATTATCATTTTTCCATATTGACATGTAAATAGTTCAACTTTGATAAGTTCCTTATGATTTCTTTCCCTTGTTTACCTTCTCCTGCTTCTTGTGTTTGATTGTCAAATGTTCTGTTCAGGTCTGTTTTTTTCAGCAAGAATGCTTGAAAGTCCTCCACCTCATTGAAGGACCATATTTTTTCCCTGGAATATTATACTAAATTTTGCTGGGTAGGTGATTCTTGGTTTTAATCCCAGCTCCCTTGATCTTCGAAATATCATATTGCAGGCCCTTTGATCCCTCAGTGTAGAAGTTTCCAGATCCTGGGTTATCCTAATTGTGTTTCCACAGTATTCAGATTGTTTTCTCTTGGCAGCCTATAATATTTTCTCCTTTAACTGGGGATTCTGTAACTTGGCAATAACATTTTAGGAGTTTTCTTTTACGGATCTTCCTGAAGAGGTGATTGGTGAATTCTTTCAAGTTATAT
>JAQQSW010017878.1:0-11368 GCA_028646575.1 Pseudocheirus occidentalis | reverse complement strand
TGTCTCTAAACTTAGAAGAAGGTGTTGGGCCTCTTGGTAGTAAAGTGTGGCTTGTGCTGGCAATGCAGAACTCTGTGGGGCAGAGGGAACTTGATTTTGGAGTCATGAAACTGCTTGACTGTGGGCTGGTGGCATTTGCTGGCAGGAATTTCTTCCACTTTCATGATCTGAATGGAGTGGGCCCGGGCACAGTGATGGGCTCCCACATCTCAGTAGCACTGAGTGACAGCACCAGCAGTGGTCAGGTCCCTGTACCCTCTGTACATATTGTGGGTCCCACTCCTGGAATTATAGTGCAGCCAGATGCCAAAGTTTTTCACTCTGAGAGGGGACTTTTCAAAGACCTGTCCACAGTATACAATTTCTCCAGAAGATTTCTTTATCTTTTTCAACTGGGAAACAAAGTACCAGAATCGGGACTTTGCCACAACATGATTAGGAGCAAAGATCCGCATGGGATAAAGAGGTGGCACCAGGCTCTTGGGAGTGGGCAGGCAGTGCCCAACTACCTTATACTCTCTCAGAGTGCCCGAGGCCTTCATGGTGCTGCCGCCTCACTCCCCGTCAACCCGCAAAAGCCAAATTCAACTTTTTAAGGCATTCTTCTCCTCATTGGCTTTTTGGGCCTCTTTTGCCATTTGAGTTAATCTATTTTTAAGGTGTTATTTTCTTCAGTCAGTTCGTTGACTCTCTTTTCATCATTTTCTTGCAGAATTCTCATTTCTCTTCCCAATTTTTCCTCCACTTCTCTTATTCGGTTTTCAAAATCCTTCTTAAGCTGATCTATGGCTTGTACGCGTTCTTCATGTTTCTTGGAAGCTTTTGGTGTGGGAGTTCTGACTGTGTTGTCATGCATGCTTGGAACCTTTTTGTCCCCAAAAAATGATTCTAGAGTTCGATTGCTATTCTTACTTTGCTTCCTTTGCCTGCTCATGTTGCCAGTGAATTACTTGATTTTTTAGCTCTGTGGAGCTCTGCTTCCAGGGGGAAAGATCTGTCCCAAATTGCTGGTATTTTCACAGCTGCCAGAGCTATTAGGAGTCTACTACAGCCCCCGCCAGCTTTGGCTTACTGAAAACACACCCCAGGATCACCTCTCAAGACCACGATCCAGATCCAGGCTGCTCAACACAAAAGCACTTAGCCTCTGAATGATCGCTTGGCCCCCCTGCAGTCTGCAGGCCAGGAGCTCTGAAGCAGCCAGGTGGAAGCCACTGCAGGGCTGCCACTTCTGCTGCTTCCATACCCTGGAGGCAGTTTGGCCAGATCGCTTTTCTCCCCCACGTTTAGCTGAATTCCACTGACCTTTCACTTAGTCCTTGTTTCTTATGGCTTGATAATTCTAGAAACTGCCACAGCTGCTGCTGATTCACTCTCCTGAAGCCTCTGCTGCAACTTGTCCTGGCCACCCTCAGGGTCAAACCATGGTTTCAGGCTGGGCTGGTTTTCAGCTCCCAGTGCTGTGATCAGCCCTTTGTGCCAAGCTGCCTTCAGTGGGAGATGCATTTTTCTGTATTTTTGTGTGAGTTTTGGAGCCCTAAAATTTGTTTAGAGTCATATTTTATGGGTATTTGAGGTGGCTGTGTGTGAGCTGTGAAACCTTGATGCTTCTATGCCACCATCTTTGATCCAAGACAATTCTATAGGAAGTGTAATAAAAAATACTATCAAAGAAAGAACTGATTAAATTTGAATGCAGATTGAAGCATACTTTTTAAAACTTCATTTTTCTTGTTTTTTTGTCAGTGTTTTCTTTCATATGACTAATACACAAATATGTTTTATATGACTGCACATGCTTTACCTGTATCAAATTGCTTGCCTTCTCTTCCATGTACTTCCCCCCCCATTTTGTCAATTGAATTTTTAAAGGAATTGTTCAACTTTTCTTCTATATTGCTTATTTGACTTTTTAAATCCTTCTTGAGCTCTTCCAAGAAGGAATTTTGGCCTTGAGAACAGTTTATATTTCCCTTTGAGGTTTTGGATGTGGGTATATTGACCATGTTGTCTTCTCCTGAATTTGTATTCTGATCTTCCCTGTCACCAAGATATTTCTCTATAGTCACTGCTTTTCTTTGATTCTTCTTGCTCATGTTGTTTGCCTTTTTTCTGGCTTTTAAAGCTGATTTCTGCTTCTGGGGCCCAAGGGGCACTGTCTCAGGCTTCTTGTGCTGAGGCCTGGTTACCAGTGTTCTGTGCAGGGGCCTCAGGTGCTGGCAGCTAGATGTTATAGTGGTCTCACAGTTTACCTGGTGCTGAATTGGAGCTGGTGGTGATAGCTACTGTATGCCTGATGTTAGTGCTTGCCTGTTCCTCCACTGTGGAGCTCAGGATCTCCTGCTGGTCTGTTGAGATGGGGCTTTCTGTGGGCTTGCTGGGATGCCTCCTGTCCTGTACTGGTCCCCTTCAGCCACAGAAAGAGGGACCTTTCCTCTTGCTTTTTATTTTGGAGAGGGGAAGGCAAGGCAATTGGGCAAGTGCCCAGGGTCACGTGGCTAGTTTTGTATTAAGTGTCTGAGGTGGATTTGAACTCAGGTCTTCCTGATTCCAGGGTTGGTGTTCTGTTTACTGTACCACATAGTTGCCCCTATGGTACCTTTTCTCTTAATCCCCCTAGCCTTCTGAGATAAAAGACTGCTGTACCCCATCTTTCTGCTGGCTCCACTACTACAGGATTTTTCCTGGGGCAATATTCTCTGGATTTTTCAAAGTCTATAAAAGAGGGTGAGAATGACTTACTGTTTATTCTGCCATCTTGGCTCCTGGAAGTTTAAATAGGTGAATTTCAAACATTCAGTCTATGGGCTGATAGGCCCAGAAGTAGCTGTTGCCTCTGTCGCAGGTCTCACCCGGTTCCAAGAGACCCCCCCCCTCCCCCTCCTCTGCATTGAGAGGTCTGGGAATCACCACTGCTACCAGTGATTCAGTCCCCTGGGGTTTGCCTGCTTGCTTTCTCAATGAAGAGATGAGGGAGGGATAGAATTTGGAACTTAAAATTTAAAAAAAACAAATGTTAAAATTTGTTTGTATATGTAACTGGAGGGAAACTAAAATATTAAATAAATATTTTTAAAGAACAAAATAACTACAGAATGCAGAAAATTTGGGGGAGTTTATTTACTAAGACACACTAATAGGAATGATACAGATTTAACTAAAAACACTTTAGAACAATAAAGCCAGACCTAAATAATCTGAGAAATGAATTGTTCCTGGCTGGGCCATGAGCACTTATATATTACATATTAGAATTACTTATATTGATAAATGATACTTGACAAAGTCAGAGTAGGGAGGTCTGGTTCAGTTTTGAAAGAATTCAGTCAGACCTTCTCTTTAGCCAAAGGGTAAAAGCCTGAGACTTAGCAAAGAGCTAAACAAAGGCATTGATATAGAAAAAATACCAGACTTATATACACATAAAATTACACAGCCTGTAGGATGATGACATAATTTTAGGGTTTCTAATGGGGATTGGAGATTTAAGGACTGGATAGGTACAAACAAGGTGAAGAAGGTAGTTGCTTGCAAGATAAGGAAAGGTTGTCATGACACAGGATGGGGAAATAAATGACACAGGTTGGGGAACACAGGATAAGGGGAACAAAAGCATTTCCTTTGGTAGAGGTTACATGGTATATCAAGATAAGGGGAAGGGGCACTAAGGCCCCCTCACATTACAGGATGGGTTAAGAAAAAGCCTCAAACCCCTTCAGGGGTCCTGGGAAAGTAATTACTACTATTAATACTTAGGGCATCTTTGTATCCACATCAATACCTAAATTAATTTAATTATCCAATTAATTTTCCAAGAGAAAAAAATAACAAAATTCACCAGAAAGAAAATAGGGTCAAAATTCATAAAGGAAATAATGAAAACAGAGAAGGAAGAGAGTCTAGCAATAACAGTCTCAAATTATACTACAAAGCAACAGTCATCAAAATTTTATGGTATCAGTCAAATAAAAAGAAAAGTCAATCATAGAACAGCCTAGATACACAATATACAAAAGCAAATAAACATGATAATATAAAGTTTGATAAACACAAAGACCCTAATTACTCTCAACAAAAACTATTGGAAAAACAGGAAAAATTAAAAAATAGGTTTAAACCAATATCCCATACCATATATCACAATAATCTCCAAATGAAAGTAACTTTAGTTTACCATTTTGTTTTGGTTTTGCTCTGAGAAGATGTGCTATTAACAGTCTTGTACATATGATTCCTTTTCCTCTTTCATTGATCTCTTTAGGCATCTTGATCTCTAATTGACTAAGGAGTCAAAGGACACAAAAGTAAGAAGTCTTCAAAGGAGGAAATACAAACTATCCAAAGCTACCTGAAAATTCTTCCAAATCACTAATAATTAGAGAAATACAAATTAAATAACTATGAAGTCCAACCTTATATCCACTGCTTAGGAAAAAAATGAAAGCAAAAAAGCAAAATTATAATTGTTGAAATGACTGTAGGAATACAGGCACACTGATGCACTATTAGTAAAGCTATAAATTAATCAGTCCAATCATTCTGAATAACAATTCTGACTTATATACATAAAATCACTAAACTATCCTTCAACCTAGTAATACAATACCTGAAGAGATTAAAGAAAAAGGTGAAAAAACTCTTATCTACAAAATTATTTACAACATCTCTTTTCATAGTAGAAAAATATTGTAAATTAAAGGCGCACTTCATCTGTTGAGGAATGGCTACATTGCAATATACAATATATTTTTAAATATTGGATATTATTTCAGATATTGGATATTATAAAATATATTTTTGATGTTGGACCCAATGTGTGGATTTTTTTTTGCTTGACTATGATTATTGGCTACACAGGTTTCAACTGGCAGTTGGAGATGTGGCTGGAGAGAGAGAAGTTAGCTGTTGTGTTGCCAAAAAATGCTATAGTGTGTCATTAAACACATTTTTGATGAAAAGAAGGAAGTTCAGAAGGAAACACATATAAGCAGAACAAGTGCAAAAGTAATATGCTAAATTTGTTGTATGCATTTTGAAAAAACAAGTTGAAGATAATAGAGATTTATAGTTTCACATGTAATCCCTGTTTTTGTTTTACTTTGTATTCTATAATGTTTCTTTTTTGGCATTAGATTCAGAATTTAGGGGTTTTTTAATTAAAACTTCTTACACTATCTTCAGAAATACAGAAAATACTAATGTTGTGTGGTTTTGAAGCATTTCATCTGCATTTCATACTGAGGCTTCTATACTTACTAAAAATAGATATTGGGGGGCGGCTAGGTGGTGCAGTGAAGAGAGCACCAGCCCTGGAGTCAGGAGTACCTGAGTTCAAATCTGGCCTCAGACACTTAACACAAAAAACTAGCCGTGTGACCTTGGGCAAGTCACTTAACCCCAACTGCCCTCCAAAAAAAAGCAAAAAAAAAAAATCAAGGTCTCAGGCCTAAACTACTTGAAGAGAATGGACTGAACAGTACAAGCAGACTACTTTAATTATAGATTTCTAGGGCTGTCAAGTCAGCAAGCATTTATTAAATGTCTATTATATCTAACTATCTCTCACCCCATCCCCTGCCCCCATATTCAATTGTTTGCCAAAGTCTATAGATAATCACCTTCCTAACATCTCTACAATTCACTCCTTTCTCTCATCAAAATGGTGCATCACTTTCCCCCTGGACTACTGCAAAAATCTGCTGATAGGTTTGCCTGCCTCAAGTCTCCTCCCGCTCCTTACATCCTCCATTCAGCCAGCAAAGTGAAAGTACCGGAGAGATCATGTCACTCTGTCTCCCACCTGCTCACTACCACCACTCAGTAAACTCCAGTGGCTTCACACTGTCTCCAGGATCAAATAAAAAAGTGCTCTGCTTGGCATTCAAAGCCCTTTATGGCCTAGCCCCCTCCTACCTTCCCAGTCTTTTTATACCTTACACCTTGCCTCAATACTCTTCAATCCAGTGACACTGGTCTACTTGCTAGTCCACAGAGCTTGGGAACCATGGCCTGAGTGCTCTCCCTTCTCATCTCTACCTACTAGCTTCCCTGGTTTTCTTAAAGGTCCAACTGAAGTCTTGCCTTCTACACAGAGCCTTTTCCATCCTCTCTTAATTCTAGTGCCTCCCCACTATTAATTATTTCCTATTTATCTGGTATATACACCTTGTTCATACTTATTTGATTACTTGTTGTATCCTCCATTAGATTGTGAGTTCCTTGAGGGAAGTGACTGACTTGCCTTTTTTTTCATATTCCCAGTGAGTATTACAGTGCCTGGCTCATAGTAAGCACGTAGTAAATGTTTACTGACTAACTGTATGCCAGATTCTATACTAAATATTAGCAGTGTGAAAGCAGAAATAATTCCTACCCTCATGGAGCTTGTGTTCTAATGGGGTGGACAACATACAAAAAACTATGTAGAAAAAAAATACATATAGCATAAGTGGACCTCATCTCAGAGAGAAGTAACCAACCTTAAAGAGGACCAAAAAAGTCTTCTTGCCATAGGCGGGATTTTAGCTGAGACTTGAAGGAAGCCAGGGACACCAGAATGTAAGAGTAAGGAAAGAGAACATTCCAAGTCAGTGAAAATGCACAGATGGAGTATTTCCTATGTAAGGACAATATTAAATTAAAGAGTATATGAAGGAAAATAAAGTGTAAGAAGACTGAAAAGGTCAGAAGGGTTCAATTGTGAAGGATTTGAATAGCTAAATAGAAGATTTTATATTTGATTCTGGGTGTATTAAGAGCCACAGGCCTTTATTGAGTCTGGGGTACCGGAAGGTAGGGGGAGGATTGAACACAGTCACATCTTCACTTTAGGAAGAAATTGACTCACTAGTCAGTCAATAGTCGCCAATAGTGGGGGCAAAACAACTACTGGGGGCTTGAGCAAATAATGTTAGAGAAAAGACATACTCAGTCCCATGAGGACAGTTGTAGAATCCCTGAGCAGATGTAGCAGCCTGGCTCTAGGATAGCAAACTTCTTAGTATATTAAATAGTTAGAAAGATTGGCTGCTGAATGAAGAGGGAGGAATAGCATTCAGAACTAGGCCACTGCTACTCTCAGCCATCTCCTCACCATGCTACCTATATTCTACCTGTCCTTTTCTCCATCCAACCACAACCTTATGCTCCGTCCCTGGGTCCCTAGCACTGGTAGATGAGCTTTCACTTATCTCTCTTGCCTTTAATGTCACTTCCCAGACACCTCCATACCATGAGCCCATTTGCCATCTTCCTATAAATACCTACTTATGTATCTCCCTTTTCTATATTCTTTCCCCCATTACATTATAAGCCTTGAGGAGAGGCACTGCCTTGCTTCCTTGTTTCTGTATCCTGAGTACTTAGCAAAGAGTTTGACACATGGCAATCACTTAACAAAAGGCTTTGGCTATCTGAAAATGAAGGTATTATAAAAAGAAGCTATATCAATAATATTTCTAAAAATAAATATTCATATGGGTTGCATGCTTCTGTGCAGACCCAGGAGAAATGCAGAAAAACCCCATCTGGCCTCACAACACTCTAGGCACCCATCACTAGATCCCCAACTAAGCACCAGGTAAGCTGTCAGACACCTACAGCCTCCAGCGGCTGACTCCTGAAGCCCCAGAGCACAAAACTAGTGACCAGGTCCCTGAACCCCAACAAAAGAAACTTGAGACAGTGGCCACTGTGCTCCAGCAGGAGAGCTCAATTTTACAAGCCAGAGTAGGCAAATTTTGCAAAATGCAAAAAAGAACATTGACCACAGAGAATTATTATGGTGACAGGAAAGATCAAAACATAAACTCAGAAGATGACAACAGTGTCAACATACCCAAATTTGAAACCTCAAAGGGGAACACGAATTGGTCTCAAGTCCAAAAGGTGTTCTTGGAAGAACTCAAGAAGGATTTTTAGAAGACAAATAAGAGAGGTAGAAGAAAATTTGGGAAAAGAAATAAGAGGTATGCAAGAGAGAGTTAACAGCTTGGAAAAGGAAGAACAAAAACTGATTGTAGAAACAATTCCTTAAAAAATACAATTGGTCATATGGGGGAAAAAATCCACTGAAGAAAACAATTCCTTAAAAAGTAGAATTGGCCAAATGGTAAAGGAGATATAAAAGCTAACTGAAGAAAATCCTTAAAAAATCAGGACTGTGCAAGTGGAAGCTAATGCCTCAATGAAACATCACAAATCAGTTGAACAAAATCAGAAGAATGAAGAAACAGAAGAAAATGTAAAATACCTCCCCAGAAAAAACAAATGACCTAGAAAACAGGTCCAGGAGACATAATTTAAGAATAATTGGTCTACCTGAAATCCGTGATCAAAAAAAAGGGAGAGTCGGGCTGGACAGCATCTTTCAAGAAATTATTAAGGAAAACTGTCATGAAGTCTTAGAACCAGAGAGTTAAGTAGTCATTGAAATACTCCAGCAATCACATCCTGAAAGAGACCCAAAAAGGAAAATTCCAAGGAATATTGTAGCCAAATTCCAGAATTATCTGATCAAGGAGAAAATGCTGCAAAAAGAAACAATTTAAATATTGTGGAACCACAGTCAGTATTATGTAGGACTTAGCAGCTTCTACATTAAAGGACTGAAGGTCCTGAAATATGATATTCTGGAAGGCAAAGGAGCTTGGATTATAACCAAGAATGAACTATGCAGCAAAACTGAGTAAAACTTTTCAGGGGAAAAGATGGCCATTCAATGACATAGGGGATTTTTAATTATTCTGATTAAAAAGAAACAAACAAAACAGAACTAAACATAAAATTTGATCTCTAAATATAAGACTCAAGATAAGCATAAAAAGGCAAACAGAAAAGAAGAAAAAAATGATATTCTTTGTAACAGGCTAAACTGCTTACACCCCTACAGAGGAAGATGATACTTTCAATTCTTGAGAACTTTACTTATCTTTACTATGGCATTTAGAAGGGGTATACATAGACAGAAGGAGTGGGAATAAGTTGAATCTGATAGGATGATGAAAACAATTATTTATTTATTTGTTTGTTTAATTAATGAGTGAAAAGAAGTATTGTGCTGGGACAAGAGGACAGGGGGAGACAAAATACAGTAAATTACATCAGAGGAAGAGATGTAAACACCTATTATAGTAGAAGGAAAGAAGAGAGGGTGGCAAACGTTGTTTGAACCTTACTTTCATCAGATTTGGCTGAAAGAGGTAATAACATACACATTCAGTTGGCTATAGAAAACCTATCAGACTCTATAAGGAGATAGGAAGGGAAATGGGAAAGAAAAGGGAGAGGACATAAAAATGGGGAGATGAAGGTAAGGAAGAATTAGTAGGAAAAGCAGAAAGGAAAGGGAAGGGGGCTGATAGAAGGGAGGGGAAATTAAGGGAAGTGGTGGTCAGAAGAAATCACTGATGAGGAAAGGATGAAAAGACAGAAAAAAAGCATAAAGAGGGGAAAAAATAGGATGGAGAGAAAGACACAGTTAGTAATCATAACTATGAATGTGAATGGAATGAACTCTTCTTCCATAAAGCAGAGACAGATAGCAGAGTGGATTAAAAACCAGAATCCTACAATATATTATTTACAAGAAACATATATGAAACAGAGAGATACATACAGAGCATATGTGGAAGACTGGAACAGAATATATTATGCAACAGCTGAAGTAAAAAAAAAAAAGCAAGGGTAGCATCCTGGTCCCAGACAAAGTAAAAGTAAAAATAGTTCTAATTAAAATAGATAAAGAAACTACATATTGCTAAAAAGTGCCATAGACAATAAAGTAATATCAACACTAAACATATGCACACTATATATAGTATAGCAAAACTATACTAGAAGGAGACCTCAATCTCCTCTCAGAACTAGATAAATCTAATCACAAAATAAACAAGAAAGAACTTAAGGAAGTGAATAGAATTTTAGAAAAGTTAGATATGGCAGATTTCTAGAGAAAACTGAATGGAAATAGGAAGGAATATATCTTTTTCTCAGCAGTATATGGCACCTACACAAAAAAACTGATCATGTACTAGGGCATAAAAACCTCACAATCCAATGCAGAAAGGCAGAAATGTTAAATGCATTCTTTTCAGATCATGATGCAATAAAAATTCCATATAATAAAGGGCCAGCGAAATATAGACTAAAAAAGTAACTGGAAACTAAATAATCTAATCCTAAAGAATGAGTGGGTCAAAGATGGCGGCATAGAAGCCACAAAGTCCCACAGCTCCCACACAACCACCCTAAACACCCATAAAATATTACTCTGGACAAATTCTAGGACTCTCAAACCCACAAAAATACAGAAAACACATCTCTCGCAGAAGGCAGCTCGGCAGCAGAGGATCATCCCAGCAGGCTGAAATCAAACCGTGGCCAGGCCCCAGGGCAGTCAGGAGGAGCCCAGCCAAGCCTCGCTGCAGCCAGTCTACAAGAGAGAAGATCTACAGCCTCCAGAAACTCCACTTCTACCAAGGTATGAAAAATAGGGATTACAGAAAGGCAACTTGGCAGGAGGGGTTATGGCTCAAGCCTGCAGGCCGGGAGCCGAGACTTGCCCAGCCTGAAACTGCCATGTGGCCAGGCTCCAGGGCGGTGGGAAGTAGCCAAGCCTCCCAAGCCACAGCGTGAGTCTACTTCAGAGAAGATCTAAAGCATCTGAAGGGATATTCACATCTACTAAGCCAGGAGTAGAGGTCAGTGAAAGTGAGTGAAGCTTCCAAGCTAAATTTGGGGGAGGAAAAGCAGTTCTGACAATCTACTCCCAGGGCAAGGAAGCAGTGGGGTAAGGGCAGAAACTGCTTCAGAGCCGCTGGCCTGCGGATCACACAGGGGGGCTAAGTCGATTGATCAGGGCCAAGTGTTCTTGCATTGAGCGGCCTGGATCCAGATGGTGGTCTTGGGTGGTGGTCCTGGGGAGCACTTTGAGCAAGCCAAAGCTGGGGGGGCGGGGGCCGGCAACACCCTCCCTAATAGCTCTGGCATCTGGGAAAACCCCAGCAATTTGGAACAGAGCTTTCCCCCCTGGAAACAGAGTTCCACAAAGCTGAAAAAAAAACCCAACCAATTAATTGATTGGCCAACATGAGGAAAAGGAAGCAAAATAAGAACAGCAATAAAACTTTATAATCCTTTTTTGTGGACAAAAAGGATCAAAGCATGGAATGGGAGGAAGACAACACAGTCAGAACTCCCACACCAAATGCTTCCAAGACACTTGAAGAATGCCTACAAGCTATACATCAACTGAAAAAGGACTTTGAAAAACAAATAAGAGAAGTGGAGGAAAAATTGGGAAGAGAAATGAGAATGATGCAAGAAAATCATGAAAAGAGAGTCAACAACCTGACTGAAGAAAACAACA
>JAQQSW010017877.1:0-11368 GCA_028646575.1 Pseudocheirus occidentalis | reverse complement strand
GGAGTAGTTCACACCTTAACAAGAAGGGGCTGAACAGGGAGGAGCTATACTATATATAAAGAGAGAACCAGGAGGACCTTCAGAATTTTTCTCAGTCACCCCATGGAGACTGCACCTTTTCCTGAGATCCTCCTTCTGCAGCTTCTACTGAGAACTTCCAAGGACCAGACTGAGAAACTGCCATGAGTCTGAGAGGGATCCCTGCTTGAGGGATCCTATTCTATTTGTGGAGGCTTCGGAATGTGGATGTCCACTGCATTAACTATGTGTATCAACTTTGTGACCACTATAATGACTTTGGCTTTCTGGTTTGGGGACTTGTCCTTCTGGTTTTGGGACTCATTGTTCTGGTTTCTGAATAAAGACCTCGGTTCTGCCTTCCATGTGGAGAGTTTGCTACATTTTGTGATCCAAAACTATACCAGCATATTCATAACTATCAAGGGCGTTGTGAATATCTCATTATTGATACAGTACTCAAAGTACATGATCAATGATGAAATATCCTAAATGTTATCAAAAATGAAATGAATTTTTTAAGACAGTCAATGAACTTTTGGCACACATAAACCAACACATAAAACAGTAGACAAACCAACACATAAAACAGTAGATAATCCCCAAACTGATTCTCTTTGGCATGCACTTTATGACTGGGAGGGGAAAACAATGTTTTCTTTCCTAATTATGTTTTGATTCATTAATTTTTTGTTTCCTGAGCACACATCAACTCTAAGAGAGTTTGTTCAAAAGGTCAGAGGATAAGCTTAGAGTCAAAAGACCTGGGTTCAGGTTTTAGCTTTGTACTTGATTTGCTATGTGGTTTAACTCTAAGCAAGTATAATGATAAGCAAAGAAGTACTTAGTGCCTTGTTTCATCTATTTAATTATTTAGCATCTTGTTTCAGCTCAAGTTTCTTTTAAGCCTTGCCCATGGTTATATCAAGTCTTTATTAAGAAACAGATGTCCCACCCCTAGGCCACAGTAAATCATGATTTTCTCAGTCAGCTTTAAGACGTCTTTTCATCTTGACTGGAGGCTGGTTCCCAAATTCCATGGTTCCTTTTCCATGTGTCCAGCTCCTACCTGAATCTACTCAATTGTCACTTGGATTCACAGGTAGGCAGGTCTCATCTCCTCATCCAGCTCCTTGTCCAGTTCCATATTGAAACTCACAGTGTCCAGTCCACCTCAAGTCCTTCACAGTTTCTGTTTCTGGGAAGACAAACTGAACAATGCCAAAACAACATTCATACACATTGCTGACACTGTCATCAATTCACCATCTGCCTGGGAAACTGCTACAGACCCACAAACAAGGTCTGAGAACTCAACACAAACAGTCAGTATAGTCCAGGACCTCTGAAACCCTCCTCCAGGACTTCTGTAAACAGACAACCAAAAAATCCTCTTTCAGGGCTTCCAGAAAGGTCCCAAGGCTTCTGTACAAAATATGACAAACAAAAAGCAACACAGACAGAAGAGACAAACAGAGTGCCACCACCGCAAGTGTATCTTTCTCTATTTTTTCTCTTTCCCAGCTTGGGCTTCTCTTTATACATGGCCATTAACTCCTCCATTTTCTACCCCTTTCTGTTGCATCAGCAAGTTCTTCCCACTGTGGGTTTCATAAGTTCTGTTTCTCAACAAAGTGAATTCTGGCACAAAAGAAGGGAAAAATTCCTTACTGTTAGCTTAGTCCAAAAATAAAATGTACTTCTTGGTAAAAGAAGTCATCTGTCACAAATTTTGTTAAGAGAGATGAACTATATCCATAGAATTAATGCAAAAAACCCCAAAACATTAGAGAAGATGGCTCAGTGATGCCAGATTTTAAAATAGAGATTATAAAATGCAAAATGGATAATTTAGATTACATTAAATTGAAAAGGTTTTGCAGAAACAAAGCCAATACAGCCAAGAGAGAAGAAGAAAACTGGGAAAGAATTTTTACCACTAGTGTCTCTGATAAAAGCCGCATTTCTAAAATATAGAGAGAACTGAATCAAATTTGTAAGTATACAAGTCATTCCCCAATTGATAAAAGGTCAAAGGATATGAATAGGCAGTTTTCAGAGGAAGAAATTAGGTTATCTATAGTCATGTGAAAACATGCTCTAAATCACTATTGATGAGAGAAATGAAAAATCAAAACAATTCTTACATCACATCTATCAGATTGACAAACACAACAAAAGGGAAAAATTACAAATGTTGCAGTTCTGGGGAAATTGGTATACTAATTCATTGTTGGTGGAGTTGTGAACTGATCCAGCCATTCTGGAGAGCAATTTGGCCCTATGTCCAAAGGGCTAGCAAAATGTGCATACCTTTTGATCCAGCAATGCCACTTCTAGGGCTATATCCCAAAGAGATCATTAAAAAGGGGCAAGGACACACAAGTACAACAATATTTATAGCAGTTCTTCCTGTGGTGGCCAAGAATTGGAAATTGAGGGCATGCTCATCAATTGGGTGATAACTGAATAAGTTGTGGTACATGAATATAATGGAATACTATTGTGCTATAAGAAATGATGAGCAGGTAGACTTCAGAAACTGATACTGAGTGAAGTGAGCAGAACCAGGAGAACATTGTACACAGTAGTAACCACATTGTGAGATGACTGACTTTGATAGACTTACCTCTTCTCAGCAATGCAGAGACCTAAAACAACTCCAAAAGATTCATGATGGAAAATGCCATCCAAATCCAGAGAAAGAAATGTGAAATATGAATGCATTTTGAAGCATACTGTTTGCTTTCTTTTTTGTTTAGTTTTTTTCTTTCCCATGGTTCCTCCCATTCATTCTCATTCTTCTATACAACAAGATGAATGTGAAAATGTATTTAATAAGAATGTCTATATAAAACCTAAATAGGATTGCATGCTGTCTTGGGGCAGGGGAGGGAAGTGGAGAAAATTCAAAACTTGTGGAAGTCAACGGTGAAGGCTAAAAACAATTTATAAGAGAGAGAGAAAAAGAGAGACAGAGAGAGACAGAGAGAGACAGAGAGAGAGAGAGAGAGAGAGAGAGAGAGAGAGAGAGAGAAATGAAATAAGAATTTGTTAGGCATTTCACAAATTCATGCTCTAGGTGATACTAGATAACTTCTAACTCTAGGGCTGTATGGCTGTATAATATGCCATGCTTTTTAGAGAATAATATTATACAGTGGAGTGACATAATCAGATAAAGTCTTTAGGGAGATTAATGTGCTGGTGTCATATCAATTATACAGGACAGAAGAGAGACTAGTATAAGGGAGAACAGTAAGTAGATTTTCTGAGGATATGAATTAGCAAAGTGGCAGGGGAAATTCAAAGGAAATGGGCAATAAAAAATAATAGAATGTAGATTCTCATAACCTCATGACTGTCAAGATGGAATAAAGGCTGTTATATATGCTGAGCTTTTTTAACATTATTCTTTCAAAATGAATAATGACACTTTGTGGGTATTAATAAAGTAGACAAATTTAAATCAGTAACAAACATTTTAGCATGTCCTTTTCTACCCATGTGAATTTCTCCTGAGAATTCAATGCTTTAACTCCAAATTTTAATGAGCAAATTTCCCTGAGGAACAAAACCATAAAAAATGAGTTGCAGAGCAAAGTTTGTATTTCTTTATATGCTTTTTAATATTTCTTACCATATAGTTACCCAGTCCAACTGTTTATACCATGAAATCTATTACTTATCATCATTTTGTTATTTATGTCCTGCATTTTTAATGCTGAGTTACAACCTCTGCCTTCCCAGCTTTTACTTTCAAGCTGCTGAATGCTACTGGTAAAAGTTAAAAGACCTATTCTGGTTGGATACAATAAAAATTCAACTTATTGAACTTCAACTATGCCCTCACTACTTCATGTCACTTCATTTGTTCATCTTTGATTGGATCTTTATTATATGTCCCACTGAGGCTATGTCAAAGCTTTCTTTCTCCTAGCATCTTCAAAACTTATTTTGAAGGTGAGAAAAGTAGAATGAGAAAATGAACGTTATTGTTTGTTTCCTCATTTCCTAATTTTCCTTCCTCAATTCAAAACCTGTTTAGATTTCCAGCCCTACTTCCTCCAGTGTTTGATTGCCAAATATAACCATTGTATTTCTGCATTTGATCCCGTATTTGCCTTTCATATTAAGGATGTTGTTCCCTTTCTGTCTCATTTTCAATCTCTCCTTATATACTAGTTCCTTCTCCACTGTCCAAACAAAGCTTGCCCTTAAAAGTGTTTCCTTGACAATTCCTCCATGCTATAATCCTATATCTATTCATTTAGTTTTAAACTTCTGGTTAAAGTAGTCTACACTGACTGCCTTCACCTATTTATTATACACTCATTCTTTCCTGCCATCCAACCTCATAACTGTTTTGATCACATTCTCAATGTTATCACTAATCTCTTGATGTTCAATCTGATAATTTTTCTCATCTTTCACCATGCTTGATCTTTCTGTAGGATTTGACACTGTTAACCACCCAGTTTTCATGAATTCTCTCTTCTCTTTTTTCTATTGATTCTCCTATTTTTTAAAATGTTCTTTCTAGGTATCCTTTCCCACATCATTCTACTTTTTCCACCTTCTAAACATATGTGTGCTTTGTTCATTTATGAAAATAAATTTATCAGAGCCAAGATGGTGGAGTAAGAAGTAGATCACTGTCCCAGTCCATTTTCATCCCCCAAAACCAATAAAATAGTGCCCCAGAACAGATCCTGGAACAGCAGACATGGCAGAAAGACAAGGTGGAATAGTCTTTTGATCCAGGAGACTTAGAGGATTGGCAAATAAGGTCTGTATCACTATGGTAAAAAGGGAGCACAGTCCAGGACAGGAGGAGTCTCAGCAAGTCAGAGTTCTACCTCAACAAACCATCAGGAGATCTTGAACTCCAGAGCAGTGGCACAGGCAAACACCAACAACAGGTTGGTGCCTTAGCATAGCCAGGGGAACCAACAGACTCCAGCTCAGAGATCTACCATACGTGCATGTGCAGTCCTGGGCAGACAGTCATCATCCAGTAACTGGACCTTCCTGTGCTTCCAGTCCTGGGCCGGCAGGCATCCTCCAGCAGACCTACCTGTGCTTTAGTGTAGCCCAGGGGAAATTCAGAAAAACCCTACCTAGCCTCCTTAGCACATGCCAGACACCACCAGTAGGACCCCAGCTCAGCACCAGGTAAATTTTCAAATAACTATAACCTCCAGTGGCCAGTGGCTGAGGCTCCAAAGCACAAAGCTAGTGACCAGACCCTTGGCCCCCAGCACAAGAAACTTGGGGCAGTCCCCCCATATACTCTAGGAGGAGAACTCTCATCATGACCAAAAAGCAAAAAAAGAACCTTGACCATAGAGAACTTTTATGGTCACAAAGAATACCAAAGTACAAACTCAGAAGAGGACAACACCATGAATATACATATGTCTGAAACCCCAAAGAGGAATTTGAATTGCTTTCAAGTCCAAAAATAATGTCTTGGAAGAATTCAAGAAGGATCTTAAAAGTCAAATAAGAGAAGTAGAAGAAAAATTGTGAAAAGAAATGAGAGGTGTGCAAGAGATGGTCAATAGCTTAAAAAGGAAGGACAAAAATTGACAACTCCTTAAAAATGAAAACTGAGCAAATGGAAAAGGAGGTACAAAAGCTAACTGAAGAAAATAATTTCTTAAAAAATAAAATTGAGCAAGGACATGCTAATGACTCTATAAGACATCAAGAATCAATCAAACAAAAGAAAAAGAAAGGAAAAAGAGGGAGAAAAATGTAAAATACTGCATTTCAACTTCCAGAAGCCAAAATGGTGAAGTAAAAAGTAAGTCGCTCTCACCCTCCCTTGTTGACCTTGAAAAACCCAGAGAATATTATTCCAGGACAAATCCTGAAAAAGTGGAGCCAGCAGAAAAAAAAGGGGACATGGCAGTTTTTTTTATTTTGGGAGGCTAGGAGGATTAATGAGAAAGGTCCCTCTTGCTGTGGTTGAAGGGGACCAGCACAGCATCCCAGCAAACCAGCAGCAAGTCCCACTTTAGTGGACAAACAAGAGATCCTGGGCCCCATGGTGGTGGAACAAGCCATCACCAACACCAGGCCCCCAGGCGTGCCTGGAGAATTGGCAGACATCAGGGTAGACCAGAAGCCACCAGCAGATGAGCCTACTTGTGCTCTAGAATGTCCCTAGAGGATTTCTGTGAAGACTATTCTTCTCAAAGTCTTATTTTGTATGTAATAGGGGAATATTTCAGAGCATAGGCAAATATTGGAAATATTGGAGCTTCAGTTCCAGACCACCACAATAAAACAAATATAGTAATAAAGTGTCACAATTTTTTTCTTTCCCAGTGGATATAAAAATTATGTTTACATTACACTGTAATCTATAAGTGTATTATGTCCTTAAAAAATTATACACCTTAACTTTAAAATGCTTTATTGCTAGGAAAAACAATTCTAATCGTTATCCGAGTCTTCAGTGAGGTGAATCTTTTAGTTCATGTAAAGTCTTGCCTTGATACTGATGACTACTTGCCATTCAAGGCGGTGGATGCTGAAGGTTAGGGTGACCTTTGGCAATTTCTTAAAATAAGAAAACAATGAAGTTTGCACATCAGTTGACTCTTTCACTTGAACACTTAGAGGTGTTGTTGGGTTGTTAATTGACCTAATTTCAATATGGTTGTGTCTCAGGGAATAGTGAGGCCTGAAGAGAAGGAGAGAGATTGGAATAGTCAATCAGTGGAACAGAGCACATTTATCAATTAAATTTGCTGTATTTTATGGGTGTGGTTCATGGTGTCTGAAAGCAATTATAATGGAAACATCAGAGCTCAACAATCACAAATCACTATAACAAATGTAATAATAACAAAAAAATTGAAATATTGTGAGAATTACCAAAATGTGACATATGAGTACATGCTGTTGGAAAAAAATGAAACTGATTGACTTGCTTAAGGAGGGTTTTCATATGTCTTCAATTTAGAAAAACAAAACGAAACACAATATCTGCAAAGCCCAATAGAGAAAAGCGTAATAAAATGAGATATGTCTGTACTATAGAATAATTCTCTAGATTTTATGTCTAAAAAAGCAGTTTAACAAAACCACCTAATACATCAACTCTGTCTGACTGTATAGCCATGTATAATAGTCTCTTATCTGTATAATGAAAAATGGGTGGTACTTTTTCCAATGCTTCACTAGGTTGGTCATTATGATGATATAGCATTCGAGTTTCACTTTATTATTCCATCCATTTAAATTGTTGTACTAGTGAATATTGTTATCCTGGCTTTGCATACTTTACTTCTTATTAGTTCATAGAAGACTTTCTGTGTTACTCTGAATTCTTACTTGTTACTCTAAATTGTCACTCTAAATGTCTTATAGCACAGTAATATTCCATTACCTTAATCTACCACAGTATTTCCCCAGCCACTAATCAATATATGCTTTTTTGTCATGAGATAAAATTGCTAATTTTTATTTTCCCTTTATCCTTTTTAATTCTGTCTTTCTTGCTTTGTCCTTGTGTTTCTGTCTCTCTCCCTTTCCCTATATACCTTCTCCTCTTTGTCTCTGTTTTCTCTCTCTCTCCCTCCTTCCCCCCCTCCCTCCTTCTCCTCCCTACAGACACAAATTATACCATGACTACCTGACAGGAGACCAAACTAGAAAGTATGAATCTCTAATAGATGGATAGATGAATAGATAAATAATAGGTGATAATATAGGTGAAGATAAAGATGATAGATATGTGAGTGATGCAGGGTCAAAGAGACTGAAACAGACAGTGAGAATAAGTAGTAGACTTCTGGGACACCCAAAGAAAAGAACTAAGCGCAGAGAAATTGCAAGTAGACATTTTCTAATAAGCAAAGAGGCCATACCTCTGTGGTATAGGGGAAAGGAGTTAGAGTCAGAAAATGTGGAAGGAGGATTATAAAAGAAGAAAAACAATTTTTAAAAGAGTTATAATCAAGAAAGATATGTCCTGCTAAAAAAAATACATATGAAATTTTGGCTTGTGAATGTTTTGTAGATTGGAAATGGTGGAAGCAAAGGACAGCTTCCCCCAAAATTTATTATAGTAAGTAACTTTGCAAGGAGGTGGGTTGGGGGAAATTGAGGACATTTAGGGAAGGTGATTAAGGACACTTCATGTACATCAAAGAAAACATAGAGCAAGGGTTATAAGATTTAGAGCTGAAAGAAAATTTGGAGATCATCTAGGAAAACACACTCATTTTACAGATGAGGAAAACTGGGACCCTAAGAGTTTGAAAGATTTGACCAAATATACAAAAGTAATAGCTACTGAAGGTGGAATTCAAAGCAAGTTTTTTTCTGAGTAATGAACATGTAATACTCTATTTATCCAAAGTAACATTGTTATATATGCTTCTGCCTCATTATCTCTTCTTCCACTCAGATTCATCAAATCTAATTCTAATCAAATTCTCTCTTCATTTCAAGTAACAGTCTCTGGGCTCTTGTACTCTTTATTACAAATAAGTTGACCTCTATTTCTATCAGTCCTCATAAATCAGCCCTTTCTATCTGCTAAGACACCTAAATTCTCTTACAAAAAAGTCAAAGTGATCAGTAAAAAAGATAGTCTTTCTCCTTTCTGTCTGCTTTCTAGCACCTTGCTGTCCCAAACTCCTGATATCTAAAAAAAAGCAAAGCAAAGCAAAAAACAATATATTAGACAAGTCCCTGAAATCTCCACTAAAATGCTTCTGTCAGAGTTGCTCATGGCATAAAAATCTTGGGTATTTTGAGAGAATTTCCTTATTTGTCTTGACAAAACTACTCCTATCAATAAAACTAGGAGAGATATCCTTATGGCACTACCTAGTATTCTGACAACTCCCTATGCACCATGACTACATTTCACAATATTTATTAAAATATTTATTTCACAATATTTATTTTTCAATAATTTCCTAGTTTCTTTCAAACTAGGAAAATAAGATTCTTGAATTGGCACCATATGCCCAAAAGATTCTACAATGTAGGAAGGTTATAAGACAACTCTGAAAGTCTCAGAATGGAAGGAGATGTCTACATTCAGAGAAAGATCTAGAAAGAACAGAGTTTAAATGGAGACTAAAGCAAACTACATGCTCTCATTCTTTTCCATGTTTGATTTTGTTTCCTCTTTCCCATTGTTCATTCCATCAGTTACAACCCTTTTATAAAACCAGATTAATGTCCAATGTGAAAGTATTTGCCGATCCTATACTTGACTGCATGCCACCATGAGTGAGGAAGGGGGGAGAGGAAAGGGAGAAAATTTGAAACTGAAGGGATTGTGGAACTAAATCTTGTAAATAAACAAATCAATTTTGTAAAAAAAAATTTTACAGTGTAAATTCTTATATTTCCAAACAATAGAGGTTATTATACCTGAAACACATTTCAACCCCTTCACTTTTGTCACCATTTCCTGCTTTCAATCAGTTGATCTAGTATGTATTCTTTTGCAGTTTCATGCTGATCTCATGCTGCACATTTTTTATCCCATATTCCAGTAAAGTGAGGAGAAAACTACAAGAATTTTCTCTTTCAATGCAAATGCTTTCAATAAGGCAAGAAGAAAAAACAATATCCTAACTTCCTGTCCAATTTGAGTACATCAGTCTAATTGTCATTTTTCAATTCAACATTCTCTTTATCATTGCTCTCATTAGGTTCTACTGGTTACTAGCCCAGGACTGGGTTAGGTTATCTTTAGCAATTGCTAAGACACATATACTTTTGAGTTGTGTAATTTTAATGAACATTAGGCCCAACAATAGGCCTAACACATGGAGCCTGTCACATGGAGCCTGAGTGACATGGAGTTCAGTTTGGGAGGAGCTTGCCCAAGGAGGAGACAGAGAAGGAGAGAGAATAAGTAGAGAGAAAGAGAGAGGGAGAGCAGAGAGAGAGAGAAGCAAGCTGTGAGTGGGCTGAGAGAGGAACTTGCCTAGGGGAACTTGTTTGTGGGGAGGCTGGGCAGAAAAAAGAATTAAGATGTAGGTGCTCCCTGGATTAGTGAAAAGTACCCCATTATATCTTACCTCCTGGTACCCTATTGATGTTCCAAATAAATATTTTGGTTTTACCTTTGAGGAACAGAGTTTATTATATTTTTCCAACTTACACTGGAAATACTCATGCTACAATTTATGTATTAGTCCAGTGAAAGAGGCAAAAGAGATAAAAAATGGAAGTTGCTACAATATGTTTCACCAATACTGAGAGAAAACACTCCCATTTTATAGATAAGGAAAGTAGGGCACAGAGCAATTAACCCAATTTCAAGTATCAGGGCTCAGTTTTAAACCCCAAGACTTCTGTCATTCAATCAGTCAGTCAATAAGCATTTATTAAGTGCCTTCTATTTGCCACACGCTCTACTAAGTGCTAGTGATACAAAGGCAAAAAATAGTCCTTGCCCTCAAAGACGCAGTGTGTAACATCTACATAAAAAATATATAGGATTACAAACATAGAGAAAGCACTAGAGCTAAGAGGGATTGGCAAAGGCTTTCTGTACAAGGTAAAATTTTAGATAAGACTTGAAGGAAGCCAGGAAAGCCAGGAGGTAGAGAAGAAGGAGAATATTTCAGACATAGTCAACAGCCTGAGAAAATGCCTGGAGGCAAAAGGTTGAGTGTCTTGCTTGTGGAATAGCAAGGAGACCAGTATCACTGAATCAAAGAGTACATATGGATCTGGAAGGTGTCAGAAAACTGGAAAAATGAAACAGGGGGTATAGAGCTAGGTTATGAAGGGTCTTGAACATCAAATTGAAAATCTTATATTTGATCCTAGGGATGATAGGAAACCACAAAATGTATGGAGTATCTGGGTAATTTGATTGAACTGGCATTTTAGGAAACCCAATTTATTTTTTTAATAAATTAAATTATTTTTCATTTCCAACCTTCATTTCCACAAGACATTGAGTTACAATTTTTCTCCCCATCTTTCCCCTACCCCATCCCAAAATAGAAAGCCTACTGAATACCCTTCTCCTAATCTGTTCTCTTGTATCCTCCCCCATAACCCTCCCAAATTTCTTTTTTTTGCTTTCATTTTTTCCAGTTAATTTTTGTTTATTTATAGTTTACATCATTCATTTCCATAAGATTTTCAGTTACAAACTTTCTCCCTGTATTTCCCCTACCCACCATCCCAAAACAACGATCCCACTGTAAACTCCCTCACCCAATCTGCTCTCTCCTATATCCTCCTCCATCACCCCTCTGACTTTCCAGTAGGGCAAGATGGATCTCCCTACTCCAGTGCAAGTATATCTAATTTCCCAGTTGCATGTAAATAATAGTAATGATAATATGCATAT
>JAQQSW010017876.1:0-11369 GCA_028646575.1 Pseudocheirus occidentalis | reverse complement strand
ACACACTTCAGTAAAGGGACAGGGACAGGGTAGAGAACAGAACAAGGCGGGTGAGGGATAGGAAGGAGAGACAGATGATCACTGTCACAATATGTCCATTATGAAGATGTCCTGTATAGTCACAAATCCACAGCCTGTATTGAATTGATTGTCCTTCCAGTGGGGGTGGGTAACAAGGGAGGAATAGAAAGAATCTAGAATTTAAAGTTCTGCAATACCTGCAACTAGGAATTATGATATGCAGGGGCTGGGATAGGGAGACCCTCCCTGCCCTACTAGAGAGAGAGCAGATCAGGGGAGAGGCTTTACAGTGGGATTGCTGTTTTAGGGCTGGGATAGGGGAAAGAAGGGGAGAAAATTTGTAATTCAAAAATGTCATGAAAATGAATGATGTAAACAAGAAAACAAATTTTAAAAATTTAAAAAAAAGAGACTGTGCCCTACATGTACCAAAGAGGTGTATTTATCCCCATGTCTAACCTTTGAACAGAAAGACTGGCTTAGCTAGGGAAGCAGAGTCAGAGGGGCAAGACCCCACATAGACAAGTGCCAGGGGCCATTCCAGGTGCCAAGAAAGACAAAATCATAGAGTGGAAAGTTGGAAAGGCACAGCATAATGGAGTTAAAGGTAGAAGGGTCCTCTGAAGTTATATGGTTAACATGAGGAAATTCAGACCCAGGGAATTTAAGTGACTTGTCCAAGGTCCCATAGCTGGTAAATGGCAGTCAGAATTCAAACCCAGTTCTTCTCTCTTGCTATTATACCAAAGGTATATATAAAGGTACTATACTCAAAGGTAGTAACCTTTGAGGGCCTGGGTTTGAATCTTGCCAATCATTCTGGTAATTAAGAAATTCATTCAAGTAATCAATTCTAGTAATCAGGGTTACTCCCTGGGGCCTTGAGTAAATCACCTTTACTTTTTGGTCCTTGGGTTTCCTTATCTATAAGATGAGAGAGTTGAACCAGACTGTGGTTTAACCTGGAGTCCGTAAACTTGTTTTTAAAATATATTTTTATATTTCTCTGATAAGTGTTTGATATCCAAGATACATAAACTATACACACACACACACACACACACACACACGTATATGTATGTATATACACTTTGCAGTTCTTTTGAGAATTGTTTGTTCATATCCTTCAATCATTTATCCATTGTGGAATGTATCTTGGATACAAAACTCTCTCTCTGTATATAACATTTATATATGCATGTGTGTATATGGATATGTATAGATATGCATAGATATAAATATATATGATAAAGGTTTGGTATCCAAGATACATACATACATATATTATATATATTATATATATGTACACATACACACACATAAATACACATACAGAGAGAAAGAGATAGAGAGAAAGTGAGTTTGGTTGGTATCCAAGATGCAGAGCTATTCTGCAATGGAAAAATGGTTGAAGAACAGGAACAAACAGTTCTCAAAACTACAAAGTATTCATAACCACATAAAAAAACACTCCAAATCATTAAGGCAAATCAAAATAACCCTAAGGCTTCACCTCATATGCCATGCAAATTGGCAAAAATGACAACAGTCAATGTTGGAAAGGATGTAGGAAGATAGACACATTAACACATTGTTGGTGGAGCTGTGAAATGGTACAATCATTTTGAAAAGCAAACTGTAATGAAGCAAAAAAGATGTCCCTACCCTTTGTTCCAGAGACTCCATTACTGTTCTTTTACCCCAAGGAAGTCACCAGTAAGAAAATTTTAACCATATACTACAAAAGATGTTTAACAGTACTTTTTGTTATAGCTGAGAACTAGGAAACAAAGCGGATGCCCATCAACCGGGGAACAGCTAAACAAACTGCGGTACCTAAAATAAAGCTGTGCTGTCAGAAATGATGTGTGTGACAAATGCAGAGAAACATGGAAAGATCCTTATGAACTGCTGCAGAGTGATGTAAGCAAAGCCCAGAAAACAATATATACAGTAACTACAATCAGTAATTTGAATTGCAAGAATAAAACACCAAAAAACTCAAAAGTAAAGGTAAAAATCAAAAGTCAAATTATAAAGATCAAGTGGAAAGAGGTTTAAGAACACACCCAACCCATCATTTCTCTTGGAGGAGGGGAATCCACAGGTGTTTCACATAGTACATTTTCAGACTTTTTCAATATTATCAATCAGTAAGCTGACTTTTTTCCCCTCTCCAAAAAATACTGTTTGTCATATGGAATGACTCTCTGAGAAGGGGAGGGATGTGTGGGATACTATGGTAATGTAGGAAACAGAAAATATCAATAAAAACATTTTAAAATTTGGTAACTTTTGATATATTTTGTTCCCTTCACAATATTACATATTTTATTTTATGCATTTAAAATTCTGGGAAGGTGTTCATAGACTTTTCTAGACTGCCAAAGGGGTACGTACACATGTATGTACATACACACACACGTTAAGAAGCCTTGCAGTGACTGTATGGTCTCTAAAGTTCCTTTCAGCTCTAAATCCTATAAGAGGGAACCATGTTAATGACACATATAAGGTATGCTTTTAAGATACGTTCATGTGGGGGTAGACACCTCACTTTCAAACTTATGTTGTTCCTCTAAGGCAGCGGTTTTCGACCTGTGGGTCACAACCCCTTTGGGGGGCAAACAACCTTTTCACAAGGGTCGCCTAAGACCATAGGAAAACACATATTTCTGATGGTCTTAGGAACCGAGACACCACTCTTCTATCTGTCTCCAGGCAGGTCCACTGACATGCAGATATGCCCACATACGAGTATTAAAGGGTCGTGACATTAGGAAAGTTGAGAACCACTGCTCTAGGGGAAAGTTTGAAGGAATTCCCAGTACCAGCCAAAAAGTGGATTTCAAAGCCAGTTTCCAGAATGCTGTAATAGAGTGGTCAAATGTGACCATCACTGTATATCAAAGGAAACAGTTCCTTCTTTGTGTTAGTTGCAGATAATTTTATAACACGCTATCCAAGAGAAGGGAAGACTGTATCTTTAAATTCTTGGTTTGTTTTTGTGGTGTTTTAAGGATTTGAAAATTTCAGCGACCATTTATCCTGTTCTATAAAAATGGTATTGGAATTAAACCGCTGTGTTATCCTTTAAATAAATATTACAAAAAAGCAAAGAGGAAACAGAAGAAAAAAAAGATATGCTCATGTACATTCCCTTTTGGCCTCTCATTTGCATAGATACAATAATTTCCTTGGTTGGGAAAGCAGGTAAGGAAACTTCCTCCCCTACATACACACATGCACATACACACACAGCACACTGGATTATATAAGATATACATATATATGTATCTACATATGTACGTACACACACACACACACACACACACACACACACACACACACACGAAATCTCCCCAAACTAGTCCCAGCTCTGCCACTGACTTGCTGTGTCAACCCTGAAAAGTCACTTCCGGTCTAAGTCTCTTCATCAGCATATAAGGAGGGTAGGGCTGGAAGATCTGGGCGTATCCCAAGGCTTTTGTAGGCCTAATTATCTGACTGCACTCTGTATCATCCCTATGACTCCTACCTATGTCACAAGGCACAGTGTTGTGAGAAATGCACTCTGTAAACTTTATAGTACAATAGACAAGCAAACCATTAATATTAATATGACTCCACATCTTCCCCTCTCCCAAATGCGTCCAGTGCAGCCAAACTGCCCTGGTGAGTTAAACCATCATGCAGAGCTGGCATCTATCTCCATAGGGGCCACCCTGTGGCTTTACCTGGAACCCTCTCCTTTGGGGCAGCTCCAAAAGGCTGAAGAGGAGTGGACAGGAGGAAAGGGGCTTGTTTGCTCATTAGCAGCCCTACAGGGGAAGACCTCTGCTAAATTCTAAGACTCAGGCTAATACTTTTATTTCCGTGGATTGTATCCTCCTCAGCTTCAGTCCTCCCAATTGGTTCTAAGCACTGGACTCTGCTTAGGGGATTGAGGAACCACGCATTAATCTATAGCAGATGGGAAGTCATCGGAGCTTCTAAAGCTGGAGGAAGTCAGAGGAGAGTTTTAAACATGGAACACCTTATATGTTCTGTCAGCCACCAAAGAAGTTGGCTGGGATGGGACACGGACCACAGAATGTCCATTATTTCAATTCAACAAATGTTTATTAATTTCCTCCTATGTGCAAGGCACTTTGTTCCCAACTGAGGATGTTTGGGCAAAATAAAAAGCAGCTCCTGACCTCAAGAAATACATATTCTACTGGGGGTGGGGGTGGGGGTGGGAGTGGGGATGGTTGCAGCATCATTCATTCATAGAGATAAGCTCCTTGAAGGAAGGGGCTAATGTCTGTGTCTTTGCAATTCTAGCATGACACCTGAATGAGTAACCCAAGAGAATCTGAGGCAGGACAACATGCTGATGGATAAGGTGACCCCAAAGGGCTCCTGAGCAGCTGGCATCCCACCTGAAACCTGAAGAAAACATGGCTGTGGGAGGCTGCCCTTGCCCGCCATCAAGCCCACACTTTCAGTTTTTGTTGTTGATGTTCGGTCATTTTCAGTCATGTCTGGCTTTTTGTGACCCTATTTGGGGTTTTCTTGGCAAAGATACTGGAGTGCTTTGCCATTTCCTTCTCCAGTCCATTTGACAGATGACAAAGTAAATAGGGTTAAGTGACTTGCCCAGGGTCACACAGTTACTAGGTACCTGAGGCCAGATTTGACCTCAGGTTTTCCTGATGCCAGGCCAAGTGCTCTATCCCCTGAGTCACCTAGCTGCCCACTTTTAGTTTTACCTTTGGGAAATGAGGCCCATACCCAGGAAGTAATTCACCAACTACAAGGCAGGGGCAGTGTAGATACTCCAGCCCCTGCTTTAATGAGCCTCTAGCTGAGTTAAGAACTTCCTATTCTCCATCTTTCTGTCTTGGGCCCGCTGGCTCTGGTCCATAGCATCTCTTCTGTAAACACCAGGACATATCGCAGGGCTGCCATTCCTCCAGTGCAGCAGCCTCTAAACACCTATCTGCTTCCTCCACGCTGTCTATCTCGAAAGGCAAGGGCCTTGTGGGCCAAGATTGAAGGGAGGTCCAAATTCTCACCCTCCACCCCACCCCAAGCTCTTGGACAAGTCTGTAGAGAATGAATCATGTGCAGGGCACAGTCAAACAGACCCAGACTTGCAGATATGACCCACAGACAGGAGGGATGGCTAAAACACTAGACATTAAGAGTCAGAATTCAAGATCTTGTTGGCTAGAGGATTCTGTGAAACTGAAGAAGGTGTAAAAAGGAGTACAGCTACAAAGGTTTACACTTGTGTTAAAAAAGACAACCATCAGAGCTGTGGACAAATAGATGGGAGTTCATCAGGAAGCCATGGATGCCCCCTCAATTAACGTCTTCAAGGAAAGGCTGGGTGATGATTTTGGGGTATGGCGCACAGACCGATGTACTCATTCATGTACAGGAGGGACAAGGCAACCACTGAGGTCCCTTCCAACTTAGACATTTTGTGATTCTGCCTACTGATACGATACCTCTCCTCCCACCTCCAGCCAATGTTCAAATGCAAAACATTTTCTCCCTGCCCAAATTCTCCTAGTGCTCTTCGGTTCTCTTGCCTCCATCAAGGCCTAATTTAGGATTTTCAATACTCAAAGGGATCTAGAATGTCTCAGACTTGAGATTTCTCTTCAGTGATGCAGATTCCAGTCCTTCCTCTCCTACCCCTCTTGTAATTTACTCCCAAAAATCTGTCATGGGGATACACTCAATGTGCTGGAGACTTCCCTCACTTTCTCTGGATGTCACAGGGTAGGTACCCTGTGGGAATCCATCACCTTGTCACATAGCTAGACAATCATCTTCTGTCACACAGTTCTAACAATATTGTTCACTCCTGTTTTTCAGAGCTCCTGATTAGTTACAGGTGGCAGCTTGTACATACCTATGCCCTCTGTACAATTTAATACCTCAGAGGCAGGTAGTCTTCTAGGTCTCACTGTCAAACAGCAATATCAGGAAAATATTTGTATTAAAGAAAGATTGACCTTAGTTGTTACAGGAAGCTTGGGGTCAGTAAAACCACTTTGAAATTTAAAAAAATAATAATCCATCCCACACTGCTCCTTTTTAACTATGTGCCCAGTTCACTCACTGTCTCTCTGTATTGCCAATTATAGAATCCATTCTGATGTACGATGAAATATGGGCAAAAGACATTTTCCATCCATTTGGTCTTTTTCCTGTGTGGAAGGACAGGCCAAATGTTATGATGTTCTGGGGGTCAATGCCAATAACACAATGTTACTTGCAGAAAGGAGGTCCTCTGGAGAGTCTCGCCATCCCCAGGAAGGCACTCCTTGACCTGGACTCTGCTTTGGATCTCCTCCATCACAGCAAGCACACATCTCCCTTTCAGCTGCTCTAACTCTCTGGTCTTGAACACACCATACCCCTGCTTCAGTCTCGCCCTGCAGTGTCTGGGGCTTCCTCACCCTGGAACATCCATCCACCTCCAGCCATCTACGCCTCTCCCAGTGGTGAGCTCTTCCAAGGGCCTCTGGGACCCCCCTCCAACCTTTATTCCTCCCCAGGACTCCTGACTTCCAGAACTTCAACACCAAGCCCCTGTGAGGGTACCTTCTTCCCCTTGAGTCAACACAGCTTTATTAAGCACCTATTACGTGCTAGGCACTGTGCTACAGGCTGAGGATACAAGGAAAGGTAAAAGACATTCCTCTCCTTGAGGGGACACAGTTTAATGGGGGAGACAAAATATAAACAACTATGTATAGACAAGAGCTCTGTAAGAGAAGCTGGAGATAATGATGGGAAGGCATGAGCATTAAGGGAGAAGAGGAAAGCTTCTTGTAGAAAGTGGCATGGTAGAGGAGACTTAACACAAGCCAGGAGGTAGAGGTAAGGAGGGAGAGCATTCCTGGCATGGGAGATGGCAATGGAAAGGCATGGAATCCACCTCTGGGTGGAGTGCCTAGTTTATGGAACAGCAAGGAGGCTAGTACTGCTGAACTGAAGAGTATGTGGAGAAGAGCAAGATTTAAGAAGACTGGAAAGGCAGGAAGAGGCCAGGTTATGGAGGGCTTTGAATCTTAAACAAAGGATTTTAGATTTGGTCCTGAAGGCAGCGGGAAGTCATACTGGAGTTTGTGGAACAGGAGGGGTGCCATGGTGATGTGCTTTAGGAAGTGCCATCTGATAACTGAGTAGAGGTCAGACTGGAGTAAAGAGAGACTTATGGCAGGGAGACCAACCAGCAGTCCATGCAGCAGTCCTGGGGTAAGGTGAGGAGGGCCTGCACCACGGTGGTGGCAGGTTCAGAGGAGAGAACGGGGTATATTCAACAGATGTTACAAAAATGAATAGGTCTTGGCAACTATAGGAGGTAAGACAGAGTGAAAAATTGAGAATGACACCAGTGGATAAAACTGTTAAGTGAGCTCTGAGCTGGGCCTGCTTTCGATTCCATGGTATTCAACACAAAACCTCTTGGAAGATGTGAAACCTTTCCTGGATTACTCTTTGGTCTGGTCATTCAGCCAGCTCTGAATCCATCCACTGATATAATCATGGGGCTCACACTTTTCCGTTTTATCCACAAGAACACAACGAGAGACTGTCAAATGCTTTACTAAAATCTAAGCTAACTCTATCTTCACCACTCCCCTGATCGACCAGAAAGGCAAGTTTGTGGAAATGCGAGATAAGGTTAGTCTGGTATAACTTGTTTTGATGAAGTCCCACTAGCTACTTGCAACCTTTGCTTTCTTTTGCAGATGTTAACTAACCATTCTTTAATAATCTGTTCTAGAGTATCAAGGACTCAGGGGCCTGAGGAACATGCTCACCAAGTCATATAGCATCTACAGGGGAGGAGGAAAGAGCACCACTCATGAGGCAGAATGTGCTACTCACACAAGTTAAAAATAAGGGATTCTTTTTACCTAACACAGCAACCTGTATCTCTCTTCCTCCCCCCCCCCCCCCCAGCTACTGCCATGGGGCAAAGGGAGAGCACCATTGGAGCATCCAAGTTTTTTTTTCCCCCATCAAACCAAAATATCAGGTACTTTTATCAGTGAGTCACTAGCACATGGAGTTGGGTCACCCTTAATGCACCTACCCTAATACTACAGTAGTTGGTTAGAACCAAGAAGGGCCATTGAGCATGCTCCATGGAGCAGCCCTTACTTCCATGGGATAGTCTTCATTGCCATTAAAAAAAAAAAAATCCTTTTTTATGTGTATTCACCACTCTCAGTTCACTCTGTACTTTTGTACTCCTGACACTATTTTTATAGGATTACACCTACTCCTCCATTATCTGCCCTTGCTTCCAGCTTCTGTACACATCTTTTAAAGACTGAAGTGGGCTAGAAGTGTATACACATCAGTCTTTTAGATGACTTTCTTCCTCATCAGAATTTTTTTCTCCTTTTCTTATAACCCTTGGGTAACTTCACTTCACTGTCTATGCTGTTTGAATCATCCAAGGCCATGCAAGTAAGAAAGGCGGAAGATTCTGGGGCTTTTCTACTATGAAGGCCCTGCCCTGGGTTCATTCTAATCTCTTATGATGCAAGATTTCCAGAACTTTCTGAGGACATGTTCACAGCTAGGATCCTTGCTTAGCAAGTTATACTGGGTGAACTGGCAAGATTTTTGTTCCTCCTCTTTGTTTCATCATGAAGGGGCTCTGGGAGAGTCTCCTCTTCCCCCATTCTCTATGAACTGTTGTAGTGCATGAGGGCCTTTGCCAGGAGCAGACCAGGCAGGAGGAAGACAGATAATAATGCCTAACTATGTCAGTGGGACTAAGAGAGTTTCTCTCTTTGACTTTTACTTTAATTTCATGTATATTAAAACTGCAGTGGTTCATGTATTGTGTTTAAAAATCACTGGCTAATGAGGGGAAAAGCATTTAGAGAGCCAACTTTCTAAGGTACAGGAGTGGAGTCAAGATATGCTTGAAGATATATTTTAATATGTTTTAAAATATTTTCTTCCAGTAGATGAGAAATGGAAAAGTAGGAGCAATGTAAACTTGGGTTAAGGGTGTGTGTGTGTGTGTGCGTGTGTGTGTGTGTGTGTGTCTGTGTGTGTGTGTGTCTGTGTCTGTGTAAAAGTCAATGTGCAAAGTACCTGGACCAGTCATTAAGAGGAACATTGGGCTGTGAGTGCCAACTAGTGGCCATACAAGAAAGTTCAGCCTGCTTTAAAATGGAATCCCAGTTCTTCAAATAGTTGCCACCTAGTGGACATCTCAGATATTTCACCACTCACATCCAACTCTAGGTGACCGCGTTTGGGTTTTCTTTGCAAAGATACTGGAGTGGTTTGCCACTTCCTTCTCCAGCTCATTTACTCCAACTGAGGCAAACAGGGTTAAGTGACTTGCCCGGGGTCACACAGCAAGTATCTGAGGCCACATTTGAACTTCCGGACTCCAGGCCCAGCACTCTACCCATTCACTGCATTCATCAATTCTTGTGTTATTTTAACCCATGTTAACAACAGTACTTTTAAAGGAGATGATACTAACCCAAACAAGCAAAAAATACCCCATTATTTAAAAACAAAAATACCCTACTATTTCAGATGGGCTAAACCAGGATGAGGGTAACAGACAGGCTTCAAATTTGTCACTGAGTTAGAGGGATATCTGCCCCAAACAGGTGAAGACTTTCCCCAGTGGAATGGGTAGATGAGAACAATTTCTTCCAAAGGCTGAAGCAGGTGCTGTGGAGTGCTTAGAGCTTGGTTAGACAAGGAAGCCACCCAGGTTACCCACCACATCCTGGGCCATTGTCAGCTGCCCTGACTCTTGCCTTGCCATCGGGCTTTAATAACTCTGAAAAAGGAGTGAGGCTGAGAGCTCTGTGCAACTCTGCCTCACTTAAGTGCAATTCATCAAAAGTCAAGATATCACCTTCTGATGTCAATGATCCTCTCTGAAGAGGAAGGATGAATGACAGGTTCAGAGTTGCTATTCTTGGTTCTAGGTACCCCCACAGAAGCTCTGAGGGGCCTACTTCTGGCTGTGTGTCAATCATTGCTAAAGGTCTTCCACAGTGAGATGAAGAGGAAGCCCTCTATTGGTATGGAAAGGGGTTACTTGATTCCTGCGGTTTACAGAACTCTTACCTTTCTCTGTCTTTTCTGGTAACTTAATCCAGCTGAGATTGTTACAAGCTGCTTTCTGAGAGCTGGATGGGGAGGAAAGGGTGGCTTGCCCATTCTCCTGGTCCTGGATTCTATGCAGCCATAGGTATATGGCATCTAAAGAACATGTCCTGATCAGGGAAGCCTGGGCTTGGCTTTGGGCTGCATTTCCTGACCCTGGATCAATTAGTGCTTATCCTGAGGTCAGCATGTCCAGGGAGGAAGATCTTGTAAGTTCTCAACTCTGGAATCCCATTGGGTCAGAACTAGAGAGTGGCAAGGGAGGCGTTTTTGGAGAAGATTAGCACCAAAAAAAAAAAAAAAAAAGTTGCCAGGGCAGGCTGTTCTAACAGTATCTATGTGCCGGAAGTTATTTGGACAGCAATGACTTGAGGCAAAATTGGAAAATGCCAAAGAGCAGTCCTGAAAACTGACTGTGTTCCCAGCTGATTGAAATAGGTGGTACAGAAGAGAAGAGAACACTCCACCTGAAGTCAGGGGGGCCTGAGTTCAAATTTGACTTCAGATGATAGCTGTTTGGCCTTAAGCATGTCACTTAATGTCTGCCTCACTTACCTCAGCTGTAAAATGGGAAAAATGATAGCACTGACCTCCTAAGGCTGTTATGAGAACCAAAAAGGATATTTCTAAAATGCCTAGGACACTGCTTGGAACATAATGGGAGAGTTATAATGCTTTTTTTTCCCTGTCTTCATGTCTTTGTTTTCTCCCTCATTTCTGAGGGCATACTAGAGGCAAGCCTTAAGTAAAATCATTCCTGAGGTGCTGGGGTAGAAGACTTTTAAAATTTCTGTATTTTGTTTTTTCAATTACATGTAAAAACATATCTTAACATTATTTTTTTTTACATTCTAAATTCCAAATTCTATCCCCCACTGCCCACCACTCCTTGAGAGGGCAAGCAATTTTATACAGATTATCCATAAGCAGTCATGTAAAAACATTTCCATATTAGCCATGTTGTGAAAGAAAAGACACCCTCCAAAAAAATTCAAGAAAAATAAAGTTTAAAAAGTATGCTTTGGGGGCAGCTAGGTGGCGCAGTGAATAGAGTACCGGCCCTGGAGTCAGGAGTACCTGAGTTCAAATACGGCCTCAGACACTTAACACAAAAAACTAGCCGTGTGACCTTGGGCAAGTCACTTAACCCCAACTGCCCTCCAAAAAGCAAAAAAAAAAAAAAA
>JAQQSW010017875.1:0-11369 GCA_028646575.1 Pseudocheirus occidentalis | reverse complement strand
CAGTTCATGTTTTTCTTGGGAGCTTTTGGTGTAGGAGTTCTGGCTGTGTTGTCTTCCTCTTGTTCTATGCTTTGACCCTTTTTGTCCCCAAAAAGGAATCTAAAGTTGGATGGCTGTACTTGCTTTTCTTCCTTTGCTTGCTCATGTTGCCACTCAATTACTTGACTTTTGAGCTCTTTGCCACAGTGGAACTCTGCTTCCGGAGGGGAGAGCTTTATCCCAAATTGCTGGGATTTTTGCAGCTGCCTGAGCTATTAGGAGGGCACCATCTCTACAGCCCCCATCACCTTTGGCTCGCTGGTCACACACCTCAGGACCACCACCCAAGACCATGATCCAGATCCAGGCAGGTTAAGGCAAGAGTGCTTAGCCTCTGAATGGTTGCTTGGCCCCCCTACGATCTGCAGGCCAGGAGCACTGAAGCAGCCACACGGCTACAGGGCCAATGTTTCCACTACTTCTCACTGCAGAGGTAGAGGCCGGCCTGCACTCTGTCTCCTCCTACACCTTCCCCCCAACCCCATCCAGCAGAGTTCCACTGACCTTTTATTTTGTCTTTGACATTTATGGGTTGATAACTCTGGAAACCACCACAGCTACTGCTGCTGGTCAGAGCCAGCCTGGAGCTAAACCCACAGGCTCACATGGGGCTGGGCTCTGTTCCCAGTGTGCTTAAATGGACCCTTCCTGTTTGCCTGTGGGGCTGCCTTCAGCAGATTTGTTTCTCTCTGTCACTTTGTGGGTTCTGTAACTCTAAAATTTGTTTAGCGTCATATTTTATAGGTATTTGAGGTGGTTATGAGGGAAGCCCAGGGAGTTTTCCTACTTCTACGCTGCCATCTTGACTCCAACTCCCCATTCTAATTTTTAATGAATTTTTTTTCTTCAGTTAGCTTTTGTACCTCCTTTTCCTTTTGGACAATTCTGCTTTTTAAGGAGTTGTTTTCTTCAGAGTCCTTTTTTCCACTTTGCCTTCCACTTTGTCAATTGTATTTTTAAAGGAATTGTTCAATTTTTCTTCTACCTCTCTGATTTGAGTTTTTAAATCCTTCTTGAGCTCTTCCAAGAGGATTTTTTAGGCTTGAGACCAATTCATATTCCCCTTTGAGGTTTCAGATGCAGGTTTATTGACAATTTTATCCCTTCCTAAATTTGTGTTATGATCTTCCTGGTCATGATAATAATTCTCTATGGTCATTGTTTTTATTTGTTGCTTTTTGTTCATTGTGTTTGCTTTTTTTTTTTTTGTCTTTTAAAATTGAGCTCTCCTTCTGGAGCACAGGGGGCACTGTCCCATGCTTCTTGTGCTGGGGGTTAGGGGCTTGGTTATTGGCTTTGTGTGATAGAGCCTCAGGTTCTGGCAGCTTGAGGTTATAGGGGTCTCGTATCTTACCTGGTGCTGAGCTGAGCTAGTGGTGGTGGCCGGTGTGTGCTGAAATGAGGTAGGGTTTTTCTGCATTTCCCTAGGGTTACACTGAAGCTTACTGGGTTGGGGGTGGGGGTTGGTGTGGTCTGGCCACTGGAGGTCACCTCCTCACCAGGCGTTGCACTAGAACATGGGTAGGTTCAGCTGTTGGTGGACCTCCACACTGATGTCTTCCAGCTACCTTTGGCTATGCCAAGGCACCTAGGGGTCCTGATATTGGCACCTGCCTCCTCCACTACCCTGTGGCTCAGAATCTCCTGCTAGTTTCCTGAGGTAGGACTTGCTGCTGGCTTGCTGGGATGCCTCCTGTCCTGTACTGGTCCCTTTCAGCCACAGTAAGGGGGACCTTTTCTATGAATCCCTGTAGCCTCTCAATCTAAAAGACTGCTGTACCCTGTCTTTCTATGGCCTCCACTGGTATAGGATTTTTCCTGGGGCATTATTTTCTGGGTTTTTCAAGGTCAATAAGGGAGGGTGAGAGCAACTTACTGCTTATTCTGGCATTTTGGCTCCCAGAAGTTGAAATAGGTGACTGTCAAACATTCCATCTGTGGACCGAGAGCTTGAGAAACTGTTGCTGCAGCTGTCGATTAAGTCACTCCCAAGGTCTGCTCCTGGTTTGCTGGGGCCTGGGCTGCACTGGTGTAGCTTGTGCTGGACTGCACTGCTCTCAAGGTTTGACAGACCCCTCCTGCCAACCTTCTAAGAAGTGCTCTTTGGCATCTGTGGGCTGAGAAGTCTGGAAACCTCTACTGCTGCCAGGGATTCAGTCCCCCAAGGCCTGCTTTGGCATTACTGGGGCCAGGGCTGTAATGGCAGGGCCTGTGCTTGACTGAACTCCTCTCTCAACCTCGTGCAACAGACCTTTCCTGTGGGCCTTCCAGCCTGTCTGGGGCTAGAAAGCTGCCTCACTCTGTCTCTTTGTGGGTTCTTGCTGCTATAGAATTTGTTCAGGGCCACTTTCTAAAGGTATTTGAAAGCCTTTGGGGGAGAGCTAAGATGAGTTCCTGCCTTCACTCTGGCATCTTGGCTCCACCATCTCCTAAAAGTAGTTTAATCTGTAACCTGACATAATTTACCTATAGAGTCTGACAAAGTTATTTCCTCAGGGGACGTATGAGATTGTGACTGATTAACTAAGTTTGTTCAATTTTTATGATATTGAAGGAAGAATGGGATTATGGATCTATCTTTAAGTTTTATAGACTAAGAGGAATCTACAAGACTACAATATGTAAAATATTTCTGTCACTCTGAAGCAATTTTTGCCTATAAGAGACCTTATTAGACTCCTAAAGATGATTAGTGTTTTCTCTGAGGCCTGAACTTATGCTTTAGCATAATGATAAAACATAAATATTACCTCTATAATTACAAGATACAATTGGCAGCAGTTACCCAACACATGGACTCTCAGAGGAGATATTTCTCCCATAACACATAGTATGGGTAACACATAGTAGGAGCAGTGTTTTCTAAAATACTAAATACTAAATAAAAAATACTAAAATAAGTTTCACATTTCAAAATTCATTTAATTATGCATTTGAGGAACTTCCACCTGACCTTCAGTTGGAAGTGATTAATCATCAATATAATGGCATGATTAAAGACAAATATCAGGAGAAGAATTTAGCAGAATTCTGTAAATGCTTTCCAAGTGATTAATATGCTCAATTAAAATCATATGCTTGTGAAATGATATCAATATTTGGCAGTACCTCTCCATGTGAAAAGACATTTTCAAAGGTAAAATATATAAAATTCCTTTACAGATTAACATTAAAAAAAGAAGACTTGCAATCAATTTTAAGTATATGGAACACTAACTTTAAACACTGACCATGCAAAATGTTATCCCTGCAAAATAATTCCATTCTTCTAATTAGTAAGTCTACATTACAAAAAAAATTAGACTCAATTATTATATTATTTTGAATTTTGTCAATTAAAATATGAAATTGACTTTCTCTCATGTTACATAAGTACCTAATAGCTTCAATTTTGCCGTTTACCTTGCAAAGCCTAAAATATTTACTCCTGAACCTTTACAGAAAACATTTGTTAACCCCTGCCCTATTTCAACAGTTATCAAAGTGTGATCCAGGGACTTCTGGAAGTCCCTGAGACCCTATCAATTTGTGTGGCAATGAGTAAGGCACTGGACCTGGTGGCAGTAAAACCAGAGTTCAAATCTGGCCTCAGACACTTATTAGTGGTATGACCTTGGGCAAGTCACTTAACCTTTGTTTGCCTCAATTTCCTCAACTATAAAATGGGGATCACATTAGTACCTGCCTTGCAGAATTATTGTGAGGATTAAATATTACTTGTAAAAACCATTTAGCATAGTGCCTGCCACAAGGTAGTTGCTATAAAAATGTTTATTCCCTTAGCCCTTCTGCAAGGTTAAAACTATTTTTATAACAATACTAAGACCTTTTGATATGGTAAAAATTATTGAAATAACCCCTATAAACAAAAGCTCTTGGGTGCAGTCCTCAATAATTTTTAAACCCAATTCACTCTGAAGCTCATAGATTGGACCACAATAGCTCCCTGCCCAAACTCCACTTAATGGCTGTATTTTGGGCCCTCCTGGCTTAGAGTCAATGCCAGTGGTCAGCAGTTACTTTTTCTCTTTAGAACAGCAACCTTGAGGCTCTTCCCCTCTCAGCTTGATTTTTCTCTTTTTTCTAATTAAAGGGGCCATTCCTTCACTCACTTCTTAAAGAGGCCTATTCACTGAATGTGCCTTACCTCACTCTAAATGAGAACCTGAAAAGGCCTTAGCCTAAAAGCCCAGGGTCTCCCATTGCATTCTGGGTCATCTCCAGTCATCCTGATGAATATCTGGTCACTCGATCGAGATACTTTGGAGTAGAAAGTGAGGCTGGTGACCTCGCACAGCCCTCCGTCACTCAAATCAAAGTCAGCTGCAAGTCATATCATCATTTTCCTGATGCCATGGTCCTCTGAGAAAACAAAGGACAAACACAACAACTATGGGCTAGTATTGATATTTTCTTGGTTGTCCCCCCTTTTTTTGTAATGAGACTGAGATATTTTTCTAATCCTTCAATATCCTCTCTCATTTAAAGTATTTTGAGGCCACTAGGTGGTTCAGCGAATACAGTCCTGAGCTTAGAATCAGGAAGACTCATCTTACCGAGTTTAAATCTGGCATCAGACACTTAACAACTATGTTACCCTGGGCAAGTCACTTAACTGTTTGCCTCAGTTTCCTCATCTGTCAAATGAGTTGGAGAAAATGGCAAACTACTCCAGTATTTTTGACAAGAAAACCCCAAACGGGGTCGCAAAGACTTGGACACAACTGAACAATAACATTGTGCTGCCTCCAACAAAAGTCTCTTTCATGTATATTTGTCCAGTCCAGCTGCTCCTTCCCTTCACCGTTTTCTTCAATTCCATTAATCCTTCTTCATGAAGAATCTTGGGTAGGAACTGAAAGTCCAAATGTTGAAATCTCAACAGATATTTCCCATATTTTGCCTGTTTATTGTCTTCCTTGTGGTTTCATTCTTCAATTCCCTTGGGATGACTTTGATCAGTTGGGTCTCTTCCTGAGCTTTCTATAATCTTGTTTTTTCCTCCACTGCATCTCATACTTGAAAAAGGCAACATTGCTCACAATCTCCCACCCTGTTCCTCTTTAATATTTTATAAACAATTTTAAATTTTTAACCAATGTTGCCCTTGGCTGCGTATCTCTCTACTTGGCAAAGAGATCAAATGCTTGCTTGTGGAAAGAGCTTTTAAACGATTTCAGTCTCCTCACTAACAACTGACTGACATCAGTTAAACTTCCTTAGGAAATGGTAATAGGATGCTCTTTTATCCATTTCCAATTTTTTATTGTCACCAACTTGTTTAAATAGGTCAAGCTGGAGTGGCCTCAATTGGATCCCATAATCTTCTTTTTATTCTTCTGATTTGGCGTTGATTTTGATCTTTGTTGTTGGTGTGACTACACAGACAGCAGATTCAGAAATTGCTCCCCGATTGGAAAGCAGATGTCTCCAATTTGTTAAAAAGGTTTCATTTTTGGTGCTTCTTGGAGGGTCTTGCTATGTCTTACACCTCTTTTCAAAAAACCCCAAAACAAACAGCTCTTCATCATATGTATGCATGAGGCTCCTGCAAAGTCTACCAGTCTATGGTCTTTCTCATTTTCTACTTATGAACAATGTTTTTCAAAATATTTTTCACCTTTTTCCCCTTTACCAAACACTACATTTAAGTCAGGAAATATCTATTAAACATTTACTATATGCCATACATAAACCTCTCTATTGTCCTGGAGATTCAGAGACAAAAGTGAAATAGTCCTTGACATTGAGGTCTTTACAATCTATTGAGGGAAATATGTGTATCTATAGTTATATGTAAAAGATAATTTGGGAGAGAAAACATTAGCAGTTTTGGGAAAGATCAGGAAAGGAGAACATGAAAAAATTGGAACTGAATGTGAGCCTTGAGGAAATTAGGGATTTTAAGAGGCAGAAGTGAGGAGAGAGTGGATTCTAAGCATGAGAATCAGCCTATGCAAAGGCATAGGAGACCCTGGGCAAATCACTTAACCCTCTTTGCCTCCATTTCCATGAGTTGTGCATCATTTAGTCCCCTTTCTCCCCACATGATCAGACTATATTCTTTTTCACTCTTAAATTTTTTAATGGCACTCTTCACTCTTGTTTCTCCTTTAAAATTTGTCTGTAATGTATTATAGCCTGTTGTGTCCACCATGAATCTCTTAAACCTTTTGGATAATTCAAGTTCCAATTTTTCAGGGACTGTAGCAATCTATGACTAGTAACCAAAAAAGAACATTGAAAGAGGGTTGGTATTTCAAAGATGAGCCTTGTTTCATGGAAAGGCTTGAGGTTGTTAAGGTACTAATTTTACAGTTTTCCAAAGGTGATATGGCCCATTCTCTTCTTTTACATTTCTCAGTTCAGTTCATTATCCACTGACAGTACTGACCTAAGATTTATATATATATATACACACACACTGACCGAGATCCTCTAATAGACTGTTGGTCAACAAGCATTTATTAAGCACCAATTAAGTGCATGCCTGACTGTGCTAAATGCTGGAGATAGAAAGGCAAAAACTATAGTCCCTTCTCTCGAGTTCATCTGCTGTTCTAGTAAGAGAGACAACAAGCAGATAACTATGTCTATACAAGATACACACCATACAAATGGAAGGTAATCTCAGAGGGAAAGCACTTGCATTGGGGGGACCAGGGAAGTGTTCCTCTAGAAGGTGCCTTTGATCTGAGTTTTGAAGGAAGCCAGGAAGGTAGACCTGGGAGGTAAGGAGAGTATTCATACATCAAGATGGGAAATGGAGTTTCATATATGAGAAATAGAACGTAGGCCAATGCAGCTAGATCAAAGAGTATTATGCGGAGGGAAGTAAAGTAAGCGCAAGAAGAATGAAAAATAGGAAGCAGCCAGATTGTAAAGTGCCTTAAAAGTCAAATAGAGGATGTTTTACTTAATCCTGGAGGTAACAGGAAGCTACTGGAGTTTTCTGAGAAGAGAGGGGTAACATAGTCAGACCCATGCTTTAGGGGGAAAAATTTACTTTAGCAGCTAGAGAATTGATTAGAATGGGGCAAAACTTGAGGCAAAGAGACTAGTTAGAAGACTACTGTGATTGTCCAATCAAAATGTGATGAGGGTATGTACTAAGGCTGTGTGGCTATATGGATAGAAAGAAGGGGATGGCATATATGAAAGATACTGTGAAGGTAGAAATGACAAGATATAATAACAGACTGCATATATGTGTGACTGTTAATGTGGATTGGAAGATGACACCAAGGTTGTAAGCAAGGTTGAGTAGGAGAATGGTGGTCACCTCAACAGTAATTTTGGCAATAGTGATGCCAAAAAAAAGGTGGCCATTGAAACTTTTTAAAAAATGCACATAAGAGAACAGAAGTTCAGAAGGAACTACAGATGAACAGAATAATTTTCAAAGTAATATGTTGAATGTATGTGCTTTTTATTTTTTTTAATTCATTTTTTAAACCTTTGAATTCCAAATTCTTTCCTTCCTTCTGGACCCTCCCCACCCACTGAAAAGGCAAGCAAATTATATACTTTTTTTAAAAGCAAGTGGAACTAAATGCAGATTCATATACAAACCTCTTTCTGTGTCCTGCTGTATATCTGAAAAGGCTCTTTCCCACACCTGACCCCTGCACTGTTTTAAGTTCAGAATGAGGGGACCAGGGAGCTAAAGGGAACTAAGAAGGAGCCATTATACAAGGAGAACCAGGTAAGAACAATGTTATGAAAAACTTGATATGAAAGTATTTAGGACAGGGGGATTGACAGTGTCAAAGGCTACTGAGAAATCAAGGATGAGGACTGAAAAAAGGCCATTGGATTGGGTATCTTTGGAAAGATCAGTTGCATTTGAATGACAAGGTCAGGACCCAGAGCACAGAGGATTTAGAAGAGAGGGTAAGTGAGGAGAGTAAGCAGAGGTGCATAGCTTTCTCAAGGAAAAGAAAAGGGAAGGAGAGAGGTAGAATGGCAGCTAGTGGGGATGCATGTCAAAACAGAATCAGGCCAAACTCTTTAGAATGATTCTAGACGTGCTTTCTAAGGTTCTGCTGGTGTTCTGGAGCTTGATGTAATCAGTATAGCATCTGTCTCCTCATTTTCTATCAGCTGCTATGATGCTTGCTTTGGATTCCAGGAATATCCCCGCCTTCCCCAGGATAAGTTCATCACCTGAAATTTCATAATTCTTTAGCTATTCAACACATCAGTATCCATCTCTCTCTGATGGAGGGTTGGAGGTCAGAGTAATAAACTCCAGTCTTCCCTCTATAAAGCAAGAGCTCAGAATAATTCTACATTTTCCATCTGCTGCTCTAGTTTCCACTTCACAAATGGTGGCCTCTCCCACCCTTTTTTCAGCTTCCTTTTATGTATTATCTTCCCCCTTTAGACTATAAACTCTTTGAGGGCAGGGAAGCTTTATTTGTATCCCCAGCACTTAGCACTGTATGCCTGGCATACAGTAAGTGCTTAAAAAAATATTTATTGACTAGATCTCCTTCACAATAGTGGGAAACATTTTTAGTGAGCATAACTACAGATGTCTTCAGGTCAAATTATACATACATATTATACATACATCCTCAACCTGACTCTTGCCTTAAAGGCCTGTGCTTCTGATGGGTGCCAGTTTTCTCTAACTAGTCTACCTATCCCCACCATCACGCTGCTCTTGTGTTCCTTCTCTGCTTTTCACTCCTGGCTCTGGGAATAGTAAATAAGCAACACTATTATTTCTGGAAAGAACATGTCAACCAATTGTCCTATAGCTTTATTCACCAACCTTATGACTTCCTATTATAAAACACTGCTCTGAGGCTGCCATGTATAGGCTTCAATATGTATAGTCTTTCCCTATTAGAGTATAAGTTCCTTGAAGAGAAGGGCTATCTTTTGTCTATAATCTCAGTGCCCAACACCTAGTAAGTTTGCTTAATAAACCCTTTTGTGTTAATCTATTACTATTTTATGTTTTAATTGAAATTAATGATCCAAGGGTAGCCAAATGAGGCTTCCTCTGTCAGTAGCATCTTTCAAGGAATGTTGCACTTTAAAATATGCACAGGAAATACCTTGCTGGAAAACCTTTATGGTGATACTTTGCTCTACTAAATCAAATGTTTTAGAGGGTCCAGCAATAATCTTGCTTGTGAAAATCTGCCTAATGCATGCTACTATCTTGATCGTGGTTTTGTGCAGTGCTTTTTCTGTATATCTGTATATATGGAAATGTTTGATGTCTGTTAAGTACAAAATAACAAAATTTCTTAGAAGCAAATAAAAGATGACCTTAAAATATGTATAGACTCTTCTCATTAAAATTTTATATAAATGAGAATATGGGTGGGTATCCAGGACTGACAATAGTTTACACATACATATGTTTTTATTTTTCAAGGCAACTTAAAAAACATTCTTCACTTCTACTAGCATTTGTTAAACACCTATGTTATATGTAAGACACTGGGGATACAAAAACAAAAGTCCCTGCCCTCAAGAAGCTAATACTCTACAGGGGGAAACAACATGAATACAAATAAACAAATACATCTAAAGTATATACATCAGAAGTTTTGGGGGGAGGGGACAGAACCTAAAGAGGAGACATACTTGAACTGAGCTTTGGAGGGAGCTAGAGCTTCTGACAGAGGAGGAGAGCAATTCTAGGTATGGAGGACAGTCTGGGAAAAGGCAAATATGGGAGATAAAATATCATCTACGAAGAACAGCAAATAATTCAGTTTGGCTGGACTATTGAATTTGTGAGCAGGAATAATGGGAGAAGTCCAAAGATTGGGGCCAGATTGTGAAGTTTTAAATACCAGAGAAACCTGTGGTGTCCTATTGCTTATAATTCTGTGAGTACGCAGGGCAGGCGAAATCCTCATTTTATAGAAGGGATAACTAAGACTTAGTTAGAAAGTTGTCTTAGTTGTCTAAGGTCAAACAAGTTGTAAACAGAAAGACCAGGACTATTTTTGTTGTTCCTTTTTCAGTTCAAATGAGGAAACTGAGGCAAACAGAATTAAGCTACTTGCCCAAGGTCACACAACTATTAAGTATCTGAAACCAGATTTGAACTTGAAGAAGATGAGTCTTCCTGTCTTCAGACCCAAAAGGTCTTCTGACTAGCTGCTAAAAATGCAGACGGGATTAAATCGGTATTGACTCACGGGCACATGATGGAACTGCTTTACAATCCTAATGAGCTTTAAAAAAAAAGTCTGTCTTTTAAAATCAGAGTTTAAAAACAACTGAGTGAATCCTAATTACTTCAATTTTGACTTAAGTTTTACTATACATACTTAGGACAATGGTTCAAAAAGGATTGTCAGTTTTTCTATAAGTGCCACAAAATTTTGCCTTCCTAAACTACAAGTTTACAGACCTATTTATTAGTCTACTCTTGCCCCTTCCCCTTTTTCTCCACACAGCCTAGCCCACTCAGCAAGTCTGCCGTCTGTCATTACAAGTGGTCACAATAACAGCTCTTTGAGCTGAAAGTCTAGGCAAAGTAACAATAAGAAAGGGAATGGGGGTGGTGGAAGGCCAGAAAGGCCATAGGAATCTCAAGGTGAAGGTAATGGGTCAAAAGGCCCAACTACTTAGGAGCCTTGCTTTGCTGACAACTTAAATACAGCGTGCCAAGGTTCTTCACAGAACACTATGCCCCAACCAAAAAAAGAACCACTGACCTAGAATAAACTTTTGTTTTTCCTTATGGATCTAGAACTTTTTAAGATTGTTGGAATGATGATTTTGATATGGAGAAGCTGTTTGGTTAATTTTATTCCTTTAATTTGAAATTTACAGTACCTACTGTGTGTAGGGAAAGATGCAAAATTTCAGTAAGTCAATGACTGCTCTCATGTAAATATATTACATTAAGAGGAAATGACATTATTTCGATGTCCTTACTACTCCATAAAATGCAGGCTCTCATAACTTTACTGAAAAATAATTTTATTTCCTAGAATAAGATTACTTCTTAGGAATTGCACAATTAACTGGATATCCAATACAGAATCCACCCATTCCCCTTTCTATTATTAGATCAAATTACATTAACAGATTTTAGGGTGTGGGAGAAGCAACTGCAAAAAAATATCTGCATGACCTTTCAGAAATCAATGCTGAAATTTAGGGCTAGAAAAGAAAATTGTCCCAAACTTAGTTCATTGTGATGACCCAACCAGAATCAAGTCTCATTCTTTCTGGTCTTCCCCAATACTTTCCTATTATGTACTAAACCTATACTGAATTGAATGGCATTTAAAATCAGGATCAAGGACTAGCTTAAACTCAGAAAGTACCCTTTTTTCCCAGAGAAACTG
>JAQQSW010017874.1:0-11369 GCA_028646575.1 Pseudocheirus occidentalis | reverse complement strand
GGTGTTTATGCTTTAATTAGAAGCAATAATAATAAAAATTCTATTAACGTGTTGAAATACACACACAAGACTATACATGCAGTCTCTTTATCATATAGCTACATCTCAAATGAATAACAGCCTCTCCACATGGTCTACTAACTAATGCCAACTACTTATCTCCAAATGGGTTTTTCTTGGAACCTGTTTCCTCAATTCTTCATTGTTCTTGTCCTCCTGTATGCCAAAAAGCCCAACCGATTTTCCTATAGGCAACATCTGCCTGCCAAGCATCATCTGTCTGAATTCTATCTCTGTGACTGTCAGTGTTGTAGTCTCTTGAAATAACATATTTATACTTTATCTTTACTTATTGGTGTACATGCTATACCTCTTCTCAAGAACGAAGGCTCTTTGAGAGAAGAGTTCAGGTTCTATCCAAATATGAATCCTTAGCACTGAACACATTGCCTGGCACATGTTATAAATGGTGTAATATTTTAGGAACTTAATAAATGTTTGTTGAATTGAAGTGAGAAGCAGTAGGGTATATCATCTAGGGCACTCAGCTTAGGGACAAAGAGACAGATTTGTTCAAATCAGTTCAGACATTTGCTACTTGATACTGACAGTCTAAACAAGTCATGATGTCTCTGTGCCTAAATTCACTCGTTTATGAAGAGAAGACTCAAGGGTATATAAATTCTCTCATAGCATTAAATCTAAGAGTCTATGATCCTCTGTAATAGTATCATGAAAAATATTGGAGTAATGCATAGGGGAAATATCCAAATAGGGGAAAATATTAGGGGATTTTAGTGGTTTGCCAAATGGGGCATCTAAGTGGCACTGCAGAAAGAGTTCTGGGCCTGGAGTCAAGAATACTTATCTTCCTGAATTAAAATCTAGCCTCAGAAACTTACTAGCTATGTGGTCCTGGCAAAATCCTGTTTGCCTCAGTAGAAGGAAATGGAAAATCACTTCAGAATCTTTGCCAAGAAAACCCCAAATGGGCTCATGAAGAGATAAAAATGACTGAAAATGAGTAAACAACAACAAAGGTCAGAAAGACTTCAGTGAGCTTATATCATAATAAGTGTCATTAAGAGAGGTATTATAAAGTAAGGAAGTGGTGGTTCGGTGTTAACCATCCCTTCTCAGTTCACATCTGGTGTCCAGGTCTGAGTGATACATTTTAAAGAAGGAAATTAATAAAATAGAGGGTATCATAATTGTAAACAGCATGATACAACTTTTTGAGATCATGTCAACTCTTAATGAAAAAGGGAGTTTTTATCTGTAAAAGAGAAGATACAAATATTTTAGGATACATATTTCATTTATTTGAAAGGTTATCAGGTAGAAGAGAAAACAGATTTAGATTCCTTAACAATTAAAATGAAGGTTTGGGCTACATTATTTCCACCACCCTATTGGTATATAAGTCCATCTTACATAGGCTCAGTGAAAATATCTTCAGCACAACTCTCCCCAGCAGAGGGCAAGAGAGGGATGATAAGAATGACACATAACCTATCTTATTTCCCCATAATTTTGACTTCTTCTGCTAGATTGCTATATTTGAAATCTCTTTGTTCCATCCTTTTTAAAGATTTTGATGATTCAATATGGCAAAAATATATTTAAAATGTCACTGATAAAATGTAATGGATCAATATCATGACTATTTTATTGAAGTTAAAAGTTTCATCTGGGTTAAAAATGATAATAAAGGTTAACATACACATTACTTTAAGCTTTGAAGAATGTTCCCTATTTATCTATCTATCTACCTACCTATCTATCAATCTATCTATCTATCTGTCTGTCTGTCTGTCTGTCTGTCTATCTATCTATTTATCTATCTGCCTATCTATCTGAGTTTCATTTGATCTTTAAAACACTATGAGGCATGGATCACTATTATTTCCAGCTTATGTAGGAGAAAACTGAGATAGAGATTAGATAGAGATTAAATGTCTTTGCAATGGTTACTTATCTGGTAAATGCTCGAGACAAGTTTCAAACCTAACCATCCCTAACTCCAAGCCTAGTGTTGTAAATACATTGTTACCTAATAAACTCTGATTCCAGTACAGTTTATCCATTGGGTTCTCATTGATGAATGAGTTCTCACAGATCATTTGAAGTCTATATTTCTAGTAAAATATGTATTATTTTCTATTTTACAAAGGATAGTGAACTCTTGGTGATAACTCTGACATCTGATTGTGTCTGTGACATTTTTGTAACCTGGAATGATATGCTACATAATTCCTTGTGTGATCTGTGTTAGTCACTAATTCTGGCCTCTTTAAGGAAAACCATTATGTATTTTTTGTGGCGATGACTTAATCTTGAATTATTATCCTAGAACTTTCCATATTGAGAAATAAATTTGTGGGGTGGCTAGGTGGTGCGGGGAAGAGAGGACCAGCCCTTTAGTCAGGAGGACCTGAGTTCAAATTTGGCCTCAGATACTTAACACTTCACTAGCTGTGTGCTCTTGGCAAGTCACTTAACCTCAATTGCCCTGCCTTCCCCCCTCCAAAAAAAAAGAAAAAAGAAAGAAAATGTACCCCTCAGTCACTTGTTTGTCTCTTCTTTGATAATGTATTGTGGGCTGAGTTCATGTGGAAGACATTTCTAGAGGGACTTTTGATTCCAGTCTTCTATCTTAGCCATTTCAGAGACTGCATCCAGAATGAAATCATCTTTATTTACTTCAACTAATCTGCCTTTTTGTATTTACTGCTTTATTGTTGTTCAACATTGGTTTCAAAAATGGTGTTCCTAGTTCTATTATTTTATTAGTAATCATAAGTAAAATGTAAAGGAAGGTGAATATACTAGCATCAATAAGGAACTCAATACTAACTCTATTAAGTTTGATTAAAATCAAAGGACACAACTGGAAATATATGCTTATTAAATTGTAATACAAAGATAAGAATTCAATAATTAACATTATATTAATAATAATATTAGTTGGTCTTTTAATTGTAAGAGTAATAGAGTTGAACTCAGAATACTTGATTAAACTCCAGTTTTGCCACTAATTAGGCATATGACTTTGAATAAGTCATTCAACATTTTCTTGGCTCCCTATTGTCATTTGAAAATTATTCAATTGTTTTTCAGTTGGGTTTGAATCTTTATGATTACATTTGGGGTTTTCTTGGTAAATAAACTGGAATATTTTGTCATTTCCTTCTCCAGCTCATTTTATAGATGAAAAAAGTGAGGCAAATAAGGTTAAGTGTGCCCAGGGTCACACATTTATTAAGTGCCTAAGGTCATATTTGAACTCATGAAAGATAAGTTTTCCTGAGTCTAGGCCTGGCACTATACCCTCTGTGCTAACTACCTGCCTTACCCTTATTAATAAAGTGAGTGATAATACTAAGGTAACAGATTAAATCACACATGTGCACATTAAGAACAGTTATGACATTTAACTGTTACATTCACCCTATAAGAAACCACAGTTTTAAAATAAGCAGTTGTAGACAAGAGGCATTTGTAGAGTTGTAAGTAATAATTCTGATTTGGTAGCTAGCACCATTTTTATTTCAATAATAATGAAATAATGAGTTCTAAAATGTTTAAAAAATACTTTAGAGAGAGGCTTCACTTTTTAAATACAACATAAAATGTAGATTCTCACAACTCTGGAGCATTGCAAATCAACATTTTACCCACAAAGCTCTTATTCCTAAATTTGCTAGTAAGTTATCACACTTTGTTTCCTGACCTTAACTTACCATGAAACATTGTTATGGAAATTTAAGGGTTACTGTGAAAACATTGGACGATTAGAGTGATGGGTTTGGATACTTTTACTTTAGGAACGAAGGTAAAAAAATACTCAGACTTTATTTGGACTATTTTTCTTGCAAATATAGTATGTAACTTTTGTAATGTGATTTCCATTTTAAATTAATATAAAATAATCCATGACCTAAATAAGGTGTCCTTCCCTTATTCTGATGTTCAGCAGGCAAACTACTATTGCCGACATTAATAGTGGGAAGTGTTATGACTTTGTGAATAAAGTACTGGATTTGGGGTCAGAAAAATGATAAGACAGATCTTTGACAACAGGGCACCCTGCAATAAGAACAAAGCAGAGGGAGCAGAAGCATTAAATAGTGGTGTGATGGAGAAGAGAGAAGGAAGAGATGTCTTTGGACAAGAAGAGTGACAATTGCTTTCAAATAGTGATTGGTAGTAAGGGGCAGTATCAGTTTTACATTTATTGGGAGAATGGGTAAAGCAACTTGAGTATTTATGAATCTAGCTTATTTCCTTTTCCACTAAATCAGTGGTTCTCAACCTTCCTAGTGCCATAAACCTTTAATACAGTTCCTCATGTTGTGGTGACCCCCAACCATAAAATTATTTTCGTTGCTACTTCATAACTGTAATTTTGCTACTGTTATGAATCAGAATGTAAATATCTGATATGCAGGATGTATTTTCACTTTTACAAATTGAACAGAACCTCTGAGAATCTCTGAACTAAATAAAGTCCAATTATTTGTGTTTTGTCATCGTGTCCATTTTGAATGAAAGACTGGAAAGGTTTAATGAACCTGAGTTCCTACTAAAGTATATTATTTATATAAAAAAAGATACAGGACACAATCCATTTGCAATTTGGAGCTCTTTCCTCATAAAACTGAATGTTCATTCCTTACTGTTGGTGAGTCAACAATATTATCTTCACAGAAGAAATCATTGGTGATATTACTGGTTTACTGAAATATCAGTCTGATTTTAGATATTTTGAACTTCATTGATCTATACCATTTAATCTTCTTGGATGGGAAAACAGGTTCAAAAGCCAGACTGCTTGATTTGTTACAAATATATAAGACATTGCTTGAAAGGGAATATGCTATAGTGGAAAGAGGGTTGGTTTTTTAATCTATAAGACCTGTATTCAAGTTCTGCTTCTGATATATACTAGCTGTGGAACCACATACAGGTCACTTAATTTCTCACTACCCCAGGAAACTTTCTAGGATGCTAAGTTACAAACAAGTTTATGATTTGCATATGTGTACATGAAACTTGTCATACTAATTAAATCTAAGGTCAAGGGAAGAAAGAAAATACTTCTAATTTACAACATCTCAAAAGCATCAATTATTCCATTTAGACCTCTAAGCAAGCAACCTGTACAAATCGGACAACTCTGCCCTCTGAATACACACTGTGCATTCATGCCTCTTTGCCTAAGATCACAAGATCAGAGATGAAGAGTTGGAAGACCAATGAAGGGTCAGGATCAAATTACCTCACGTTAGTGATGGGCAAGAGGCCCAAGGAAGTTAAATGATTTACTCAAGTTCATCAGAAAACAAATGAGCAGAGTCATAATTTGAACATGATTTGTTTTATTCTAGATCCTGTAGTCTTTACACTGAACACCTCCTTGCCCTCTCTTTGCCCACTAAGTTCCTCAGAACTTCAAATTCTTCCTTTATTTTTCATAGAAATTAATAAATAGAAAAGACTTACATACATTGGGCTCTTTTATTTTCTTCAAATGAGTCTTTTTTACTTGTAAATTGCTATTTTTTACTTCCGTGAAAAGTTTAAATATATGCCCCAAAATAAAAACATTTAACATTTCAATGGAAAATGTTTTGGTTTATTCTTTCCTTCTCCCCCACCCCCCACAATGAACTAATATGGTTCCTCTCTAAAATCATTGATGTTAGTGATACTTTCCCTTTCAATCACCTTTCCATTGCATAGAGTAAATATTAAAGAAAAATCCTGATCAAGAGAAAAGAAAATACTTTCCTCCCTTTCTCCTCTTGATTCTACTTTAGGAATATGTTTATTTGAAGCACATATTTCTAGGTACATTTACAGGGGAATCTGAGTGGATTTTTTGTTTGTTGTTAATCAAGACAATGGTGGACAGGTATATCAAGAAATTTTTAATTGGAATGCTGCTGTGAGTTTGGGCACATAGTCAAATTTTTCAAGGAAATAAAAATATTTTCTAATAAAACATTCACTTAAAGAAAATAAATAACACAACTCAGCATTCTCAAGAATCTTTCCTATGGATTACGTACTATGAAGGACAGAAGAAACCTTTACCTCTTGGGGAACCTAGTCATGCCAAGAGATAGATTTGGAATGGCAAGTGCCTTCAACCATAGGTGCACAACCTTAGGACAGACAGCTGTTTGGGCGTTCCCAGTTGGGACTTATGCCCTCAGCAAACACATTTGATGTTCATTCATGGTCTCTTGGCTGCATGCACTCTCAACCATCTGTGAGGATGGCATGTTGCCTGTTTACAAGTTGGTGAGCCTGTTCCACTAGGAAGAGGGTGCCAAGTAAATAAGGATTTGGATGGGCAGCTTTCATAAGACTTCAAATCCAGTTGCCATGACCAGTCCTTCCTCTGTGTAAAAGAAGAAAATCTCATTTGTGTGGTAAATATATTTTTATATTTAGAAGAATATTTTTAAATTTACTTTATTTAGAAAATGGGCTTTATTTAAAAGAATAATAGGGAGAGTTGTGTGTATGTCTTTTTTTTCCTTCAAAGGTACTATTTCTATTTTGTAACATTATACATTGATAAATGATAATCCTAGTGCTGCCTATTTCAATAATAATTTTTTTGCCTGATACAATTTCAAATTTATATATTGCTATGATCTTTAAGATGTTTTTACTTTAGAGGATTTATCCTGTTTTTGCAAAACTTCATTAGTTCTCTACCTTTTTTTAGTCTTATATATAGGGATGCTAGTTTATAAAAAAGGAGAAAATGGTGGTTTGGTGTTCACAAAAAAATGCAAAGTGAAAAAGAAACCCACTTCAGATTCCAAATTGTAGTAAAAAACTTAAGGAATGTAAGTGATATTAATGAGGTTAATTGGTCTATCTCCTTTCATTTAAAGATTAGGAAATGAAGGCTCACATACCTCGTGCAATTTACCCAAGATTATAAGTTTGGCAAGTTGTGAGTCAGTACATAGATTCTAGTCTTACAACTGCATCATAGTATTTTAACTACATGTACCATAGAAAACCCACATAATAAAACTAAACTACTTCATGTGTTTTTTTTTCTACATTTTGGATTTCATCATTGTCTTGTGCTCTCTGGTGTAGAAACTCCTTCCACCAATGCTCAAGAATGTTCCTGTAATATGTTGATGCTTCACATTGATGTTAATATGCCCTCCAGAAGCACAGATCATAATGAGTTAGGAGTTGAGTCAGCTTCAACCAACCCATATGCTATTTTTTCATTTCTATAAAATATTAATAATGCTGTTAATATAAAATCCAAAGTGATCTTAGATGAAGTAAAAAAAAGCAAAATACTTTTGACTATGTAAATAAACAGAGGAATTTTTAAATATGATCAATGAATAAATACAGGAATCAAGAACACAATAGAACCTAAGAGCTCAAATGAACTTCAGAATTCATTCCTAGTGTAAAGCCATTTTGACAGATGAAGAATCTAAGATCCAGAGATTATGTGAATTTCCCATAATATAGAAGTAGATACTGGCAGAGCTAAAACTGGAACCTAGATCCTGACTTGAGAGCTTTCTGTTATGACATACTGACATAATTTTCTGAAGTGTGAAAAAGGATAGCTATGTGGTACTGTGGATAGGGCACCAGACCTGGAGTCAGGTGTCTTCTTGGGTTCACATCTGGTCTCACATACTTACTAGCTGCATGACACTGGGCAAAACACTTAACCCTGTTTCCTCTTCCAATAAATGAGCTGGTGAAGGGAATGTTGAATCACACCTGTATCTTTGCAAAAAAAAACTCAAATCAGGTAATGAAGAGTCAGGCATGATGAAATGACTGAGTGATAACAAGCAGAACAAAAAAAAAAGGTAAGTGATTAGATCTACATGAACAGGACTATATGAAGTGTAAAAATGTGAAGGGAGTCAAGGGCATTTTCATAGGTTAAATAACTAATCAGGTTGTAATATGGTGTAAATGTATATTATAAGAATGAAATATGCATAGAACATAGGCATGAACAAAAGCAAAGAAACGGGAAAGCACAATTTCTTTAGAAGGCAGAAAACACTCCTTTTAAAATGCAACATGCATTTATATGAAGTACAGTAATGAGATAATGCTAAAAAACAGGTTTGTGCATGATTGTGGGGATTCTTAAATGCCATGAACATGAACTAGACTCATTATGTAACAGGGAGGTAATGATATTTTTTTTGAGGGGGTGAGAATAGAGGAATTACATGACCACAGAAACTCAGAAAGTCCTTGACCTTGCAATTAAAAAAAATACTTCAAAATTCCTGAACAGGTAATTTCAAAATCATGACTCCTTTTAAGAGAATTCTAAAATCTTATTGATTTTCATTAAAAGTAAAGATAAATATTACCCGTTATGCACCCCCAAAAAGACAAAAAGTTGACAAAAGTTGAAAAAATGTTTAGTGAATTTTTGAGGTAAAACTGTGACTAAATCCCTCCTACTCTAGATATTACAACAATATTATATCTGTTTGCTGTGTTTTGATTCATTTACATAAAATATTTTTATTCATTAAATCTTTTTTCTGTTATCCAAACCATTAGCAAATCATTTACAACATAGACCAGAGAATTTTACCAAATTTAGTGATGCCATAAATTCATCATTGCATTATCTTGGTAATTTACTTCCTTTTTTCTTTTTGTCTGAACATTTAGTGTCTTAATAGAGATGGGTGAAATGAATGCACTCTGTAAGTGTAAACTAACAGATAATATGCTACTATAGACTCAAATTTACTTAAATTCATATACCTAAACGTTTTTGAAAGAAAAAAATAAATTAGCTTCCTTCTTCAGCAATTCTAAAAGTTCAAATTCTAGATATTTTGTTTGCTTTCTTTCCAACCACTTTGTAAGATTAAAGTGTCACATAACTTGTAATTTGTTCGTAAATGTGAACTATTAAAATTAATAGTATCATTTCAGATCATATTTTAAATTACTTTGAGATTATTCAGTAGAGTTCCACATAGCAATATCGAGAATTTGAAGACTTTATTATTTGAATTTCAATACAAACTTGTGGCAGCATCTTTGTTCTGGAAGTGGGAACAAATCTTTCAGGCCTCAATGACCAGGCATTTATTTTCTATGATTTAGGATATGCATCTATTCATAAAGTTCAACAAGCTATACAGTCATAAACATCAATCTCTAAATTGAAAACACAAAGCGTATCATAGCAAGAAAAAATTTATAAAGTTATAAAGTATAAACTAAGCCCTTAAAAGTTTAGAAAAAAATAAAATGTTATTGAAATTTCACAATCAGCATTTCTTATGTGATCATTAATGTTCATAAATTGTCTACAACAAGGATTCAAATAAATTTTAATAATTTTATATTTTTCATACGTTAAATTTTTACTCAAAATGTTTATTTTTTGAATTTCCCAATTTAATCCCGTGCTCTTATTAGGAATTCCACCATTAACTAATAATAATATAAGGACACATTTATAATGAAAAAATATGATTTTGGGGGTAGGATACATCATTGTTTATTTAGATTTTAATATGAAATTTTTGATAGGTAGTATATCTTATAACTTTAAAATCAAGTATATTAGTACAAGGTTGGGGAGTCTTGGATAGAAAACAGTTCATGTGAGAAAGATTTATGGATTCTAGAGAACTGCAAAGTTCTTACAAGCCATCAAAGGGATGTATTAAAAAATAGGGTGAATTAAATCTTAGGCTATATTAATCAATATGTTGATTATCAAACATAAGGAAAGTGGGAGCTCTGTCATGGTCTTTGCTAGGCAGACCAAATCAAGACTAATGTGTCTAGCTTTGGGTGTAAAATTTTGGAAAAGCCTTTAACAAATAGGAACTATTTTTGTTTGTCTTTGTTTTTGTTTGGTTTGGTAAGACAACCAAGCAAGATCATAAAGCATTTATATCACAATGAAGAACTTCCAGATCTGAAAATGAGAAAAAAAAATCTAGAGAAAGGGAGGGTTAGGAAGGTTCAGCCAGGAGCATAGGTGTGGTAGGATATGATTGTTAATTCCAAATATTCCACTGTGAATCAACCTTTCTAAACTATTTCTCCAAGTCCCATTGAAATTGGTAGGTTTATTCTCTTCCTTGAAGATGTCTTGAATATTACTTTCAGATTTCTGAGGATCTGGATTTCTATTTCTAGTCAAAAACATTGTGTTTCCCCTGGGAAGCTGCCTAAGCCTCATTAGCATTTTTATCAAAGATATTTACTAAAATAATGCAGTACAACACATTCACCTCAAAACAGTCTGAAGATCATAAATATACACTGACAAATATACTCACAAGCACACAATGAGTCCATAGAAACTGTGAACACAAAGTACAAAATTACAATGAGAGCTAAAGGGAAAACGTGATTCCTTCTTACTGGAAGTCCTTTCTTGAGTTCATATCTGTCACTCTTTTCTAGTGTAAGGTAAGGAGATTATTCTCCATGAAACCTCCTCATGTGACTATCTTTTTGTATTAATATTTGTCTATGTGTGTTCTAAGAATATTTCTCTCAACTCCCTTTTGTCTTCTGCAAAATGTCCAATGAGGGAGAGGGAAATAAAAAATGTAGAAGGAAAAAAGGAGCGAGGAAAATGGAAGGGGAATGGAAGGAGACAGAAAGGAGCAGAATGAGAATAACGGAAAAGTAGAAGAGGTACAAAGAAAAGATAGAGAGGTGTAAAGCCAATCAGCAGTAGATTCCTGAGAGAATGCTACTGTGAAGAGCTTTTAAGATTCGGATTATAGGGGCAGCTAGGTGGTGCAGTGAATAGAGCACCGGCCCTGGAGTCAGGAGTACCTGAGTTCAAATCCAGCCTCAGACACTTAACACAAAAAATTAGCCGTGTGACCTTGGGCAAGTTACTTTTAACCCCAACTGCCCTCCAAAAAGAAAAAAAAAAGATTTGGATTACACAGTATTAGTGAACACTCTGTTTATTCAATTACAAATCTTTATTCAGTACAATGTTCACAGTTTGAACCATTCACAATATTATATACAATCTTCAGAACAAGGAAAGTCTATATTATATCTTATTACAGAAAGGAACAAGGAACAAGAGAAGAATCAGCTGGTTTCCTTAAGGGAGAAACCAGTTTCACAGGTTTAGATTCAATCAGTCAAGTCGGAGATCCAATCAATCAATTAACAAAGGAATGACCTAGTTTCCCTACAAGGAGTTGATTCAATCAACAATTCACAATATACTGATCTTCCACTCCTGGGGCAACCATTAACTTTAGTTTCCAAATAAAGTTCTTAGACAAGCACACAAATCCTTCCACCCCTTGATTTCCAACAAGCCTCAGTTT
>JAQQSW010017873.1:0-11370 GCA_028646575.1 Pseudocheirus occidentalis | reverse complement strand
GTTGTCTTCCTCCCATTCCATGCTTTGATCCATTTTGTCCATAAAAAAAGGATTCTAGACTTTTATTGTTGTTCTTATTTTGCTTCCTTTTCCTCATATTGGCCAGTCAATTAATTGGTTGTTTTTTTTTAGCTCTGTGACCCTCTGCTTCCAAGGGGGAAAACTCTCTTTCAAAATTGCTGGGGGTTTCCAAGCTGCCAGAACTATTAGGGGGGTGTTGCAAGTACCCTCAGCTTTGGCTTGCTGAAAGCACACCCCAGGAACACCACCCAAGGTCATGCTCAGGATCCAGGATGCTCATGCAAGAGCACTTGGTCCTGATCAATCAATTCAGCCCCCCTGTGGAGTATGCAGGCCAGTGGCTCCCTTGCAGCCCAGTAGGGGCATCTGCTGGTTACAGCAATTTCTGCCCTTCCCCTACTGCTTCTTTGCCCCAGGAGTAGATTGGCAGAACTGCTTTTCCTCCCCCAATTTTAGCTTAAAGCTTCATTCACTTTCACTGACCTTTAATCCTGGCTTATTGAAATTGCTCTAGGTGTTGTAGATCTTCTCTAAAATAGACTCACCACTGTGGCTTGGGAGGCTGGGTTCCTCCAGGACTCCCGGAGACTGGCCACATGGTGGTTTCAGGCTGGACTGATTTCAGCTCTCGCAGCCAGCTGCCTTTCTATAATCCCTATTTTTCACACCTTTCTTTAATCCCTATTTTTTACACCTTTCTTTAATCCCTATTTTTCACACCTTTATAGATGTGGAGGTGCTGGAGGGTGTAGCCCTTCTCTCTTGTAGACTGGCCGCTTGTCTTGGCTTCTTCCTACTGCTCCAGGGCCTGGCCATGGTTTCCGTTTTAAGTTGGGCCAGCCTCTGCTCACATCCTGCCGATGATCCCCTGCTGCCAAACTGCCTCCTGAGAGAGATGTGTTTTCTGTATATTTTGAGTTTGAGACTCCTAGAATTTGTCCAGAATTTTTATGGGTGTTTAGGGTGGCTGCATGGGAGCTGTGGGATGTTGCTGCTTCTACTCAGTCATCTTGGCTCTGACCCTGGAAGTCCCCTGTGAACTTTTCAATACATTTTTTTTGCTTTTTGGAGGGGGGAATGCAGGGCAATTGGGGTTAAGTGACTTGGCCAAGGTCACATTACTAGTAAGTGTTATGTGTCTGAGGCTGGATTTGAACTCAGGTCCTCTTGACTCCAGGGCTGGTGCTCTATTCACTGTGCCACCTAACCATCCCTCAATACTTTTTTTAAAAAATCATATAGATCATAGCTTTAGAATTAGAAAATATCTGGATGGTCACCTTATCTACCATTTCCTTTTATAAATAGAGAACAGAAGCACAGAGAGGCTATAGTGACTTTTACAAATCATAAGGTGTGTGTGTAGAAGTGCTGGCATTTTAACCTAGGTCCTCTGAATCCACATCCAACACTCTACTGCAAAATTTCTTGCTAAGTATATATGGAATGGAATATTCATGGTTTCTTACCTTCATTCCCTTTTGAACAATTGATTTATAATGATCCAGTTTAATATAATAAAGCTCCAAATAGTAGTAAGAATTTCTGTATACTCTATATACTCATCATTATGTGTGGACCCTATTGCAATGTATTGAATTTGAGCAGGTTTTGCCTCTTCTTAAGCATAACTAATGTAAACTGATCTCTCAAAAATAAACTCAGTACTTTATTTCAACTGAACTAACTGGTTTGAACGAATGGAAGATTATTTTAATATAATTTTACTAAGATTAATAAATTAAAGCATAAACTCTATTACTCTGTGCCAATCACTATGTTAATCACTATGAATGCAAATACAAATAAGATAACCTCTATCCTCAAAGAGTTTTTATTCTAATGAGTGAATGAACTGAGTTTAATATGCACTGTAGGAAAAATATAGAGTGAAATTTTCCGATGTGCACTGAGAAATGTGTGTATTCTAACTGCACAGGAAAGATAATCTCCTTTGCTAAAAGAATAGTTTCTGCACTAAAGGTTTATTCTAGAGTCTATGCAGACATTATGCAAAAGAATTTCTTATATCTGATGGCCTACTTAAGGTCACTGGCTCAACTCCCAGGTTCATCTCTCAGTTATACAAGAAATCTCAAAGAGCTAAAGGATTCTAGTTTGTACCTATGAGAGAATTGTCAGAACTGATAATGGTATCTTTTGAGCCCCATTTGGACAGAATGTAATAATGCTGTTTGTATGCAGTGGTGGAATGAATTCTTACACTATTACTATGTAAATTTAGAGGTTTTCCTGTGCAAGTTTATTAGGTTTTACCCTCTAACCCAGAAACCTTAGAAACAAGCAGAGCAAGCATTTTTTAACCATTCCAGTTTCCCAAGAAATGGTCATTTTCCAGAAAGAAATAATTTTGGGTTCATTCAAGATTTCCCTACAAAACAAATTTTAATAATACAATTGAATATTTAGCTGAAGAGGCAGGGATCCTTGGCTTAGAGAAATGTAGGAAATGAAGTAGGAAATAAGCCACTTTTTGAAACTATTCTTCTCTTTGAAAACCCAGTTTTCAAGAACATTTACAATCATTAGCCTACAGATATTTCACAAAGAAAAAAACATTGTTATGCCTGAAAAATATAGAGTTTCAAGGCTGCATCTCCTTGCCTGACACAGGGCAATGGTAGAGAGATTCACTTCGCTTCTGTTTTATAAATAGAACAAAAATGGGACCCTTTTTCCATGTATAGAGAGAGAATACAGACAGTGGTATATTGTGTAGAATGCTGAACTTGGGCTCTGAAGACTTAAATTGAAAAACTGCTTTAGACACTTACTAGCTCTATTAATCTGGGCAAGGCACTAAACTGTCTCAGACTCAGTTCTCCCATATGTGACACACGATAGTAATAGTAACTACCTATCAGGGTTGTTGTGAGGTTCAAAGAAGATAACCAAGTACAGTGCTTTGTAAACCAAAAAATGCTGAATAAATATTGGTTTTATGATTATGATTATTATGGTTATTATTAACAAGTAGTAATTCATTTTCATCACTTATGTTCCCCAATATACCTCTGTCTTGTATCTGTAAAGGAAGAAGAGAGATTAGGCACTTTCCATTTCTGTTGATAACTGATCAGTAATTGTAATAAATATTATTTTTTTAAGTAAAACTTGAATACTAGGAACTTTAGTCTTTCTGCTCATGAAGCAACACACATGTCCTCAACTGACCATATCTTCACCCAAGAATATTTGAATATATGTATGTATATATATATACATATATATACACATATATACCATACATGCATAAACATATTTATTTATTGTTATACATACATCTATACATGAATGGATTTATATAGATATTGTATGCATGGTTGTTAGTATGCATGTGTGTGTATATATATGTATTCATGCATGCATGCATGCATGCATGCATGCATAAACTCCATTTCCAATAATTATTGCTCAAAAAACAATGGCAGCATCAGATTCCAAACAAAAATCTTCTGTAGGCAGGTGGCACAAGCCTACATGCTATTCTTTGTACCAGGGTGAAAGCTGCTAATTAGGTAAGGGCTACTCAAAAATTAGTTTTGTTTTACTGAGTAGTGACAAGATAATTGGAATATACATGATGGAATAGAAAGTGGCATACTGTGTGATGCCTTTCATCAGATGAAAAAGTCTGACAGCCAGTAAGAAACCCTGGTGAATTTAATATTGACAGGACTGGGAGGAACAAGTAATTCACACCCACTCAACAGAGAATTAAAAAAACCAATACAAAAACAAATGTATGGTTTTTTTGGAGGTTATAGAAGCCTGTCTTTTTTGTTTGGTCACAGGCATATCATAAATAGATACCTTCCTTTGTCTAGTAATGGAGCAAGTGCAGTAGATGAATTGAATGTTGCATTTCACAAAATACCAAACAGGGTGAGGGTGACAAGAATTCTCAGTTGAGGCCTTTTAAATGGAGATTATAACTGTTATGCAAACAGCTGCCATATTGTGGTCTGTCACCTAATATCTCTGTTGTATTTTTGCATTTTTACCAAGGTAAGGATGTAATAGAATCATAGCCAGGAAAAGACTGCTCCCCTGATCCTATGTTAATAGAAAATAATTAAGAATGCATTTTACTACACATTGCACTGGCAGGCAACAACATCACAGTCTCACTGCATTTGCTACACATTAATTATATTACTATATTTTTGCAAGTTATTGCAAACATAAACATGGCTAACATTTAAGAAATCTATGTAGGATGGGAATGAGGAGGAAAGGGAATTAGGAAATGATAGCAAATTCCAAAGTGGGTGACAATAACATTTTTGGGAATGGAAATAAAATGGGACATAAAAGCTGCCTTTGGAAAATTTTTCTGAGAGATGATGAATACACTTTATTTGCCAAGCATAGGATGTGAGACACATTCGTTTTTACCATATATCTTGGTATCCGTGTCTATTTTAATGCATGTGATGTTATTCGTGACACATTCTAATATTGTTGAGGATGATATTTGATGCTTATTTTTGTCACAGCTTAGTACATGTGATTTTTTGAGTGTCCATTATGTCAGAATCTATTTTCCTGGTTGTTTTCAAATCAGTGGCATGAATGAATGAATGAATGAATGAATAAGATTTAGTGCCTCTGATGTGTTCAATCCTGTGCCAAGCACTGAAATATAAATGTTCCTGCCTTCATACAACCTATATTTTAACATAAGAAAACAATACTAGTTTGCAATGTATCTGAAGTAGGGCTAAAGGGCCTGGTTAGAGTACAGGAAAATAACATTTTACCTTGTAATAAATAGGATGGTATTGCTCTGAATCACTAATTCTTATAATATGACATGTAATTTATTTGGCCTTTTAGGAATTTAAAATGTGAGATCAACTGTGAAGGACAGATACAATCATACAAGATGTTGAATGTGTTTTGATAACATCTCGAAGACCAAGCCTCACTTCTCTTGCACAAAGCAAATCATTATATGTCCTTCCTATAGTCAAACCTCATACTTACATACTTCCTAATATTTTTCTTCATGCAATCAGCTTTATAAAAGCATAAAAATAAAGAGTATTATAGATCTAAAAACAATGCACATGGATTTTGATCATATATCATAATCATTACAAGAAATACAATTTCTCTAAATTGCCCTCTCCTGTAACTGCAGCATCCTGCTTTCTCTTTCATGATGCTGATCAACTCACTAGCATTTTGGCTGCAATAACCATATATTCACATAATATGAATTCAATCTCCTGCAAACTTATGGTATTCTTTTTTCTCATATTTCTTTTCTTTTTAGGTCCCTTTAACATTTTCATTGTTTTGCATTAAATATATATCCTTCATGATTTTATCATAACTCTTTCACAATACACAAAGTAAGATTAAACTTTTTTATGGACCTTCTGGGATAGCTTACCACTTTATATGCCTTGATTCACCTGGACATGCTGGGTCCTGAAAGTAAAAGGTTCAAATAACCTGTTCTTTGATAACCACCCAATTATCCTTTGCTCCATAACAATGATACACAGAATCCATGGTTATTACAAATTTATGTGAGTCTACAGGAAACCCCTCTCAGGTTCACTTCTGTAAAAATAGAATGTTGGAAATTATAATCATCACTGTGGCCAACAGACTTCTAAACCCAAGGCTTACATGAAAAGGATCAAATTTCAGCAAATATCCTACAAGGTCAATATCTTTGTCTCAATATAAATAAAACCAGAGTTTACTCCTGGAAAATCATCAGTTATAACAGATATTGGTCCCTAATATATATGTATATATAATAGGGGCCCCAGATCTTGAACATATGCTTATGTGTAATATGACCTTAGGTAGAGCACTCACAACTTATTCCCTAGAAAAAAGCATAAAATGCAAAAAGGCTTAAAGGAGTCTTTACTATTGACATAACTGGTAGGTCTGACTTTTTCATAGAGGTTGCATAATTGCTCCTAACTCCTTGCTGTCTTGTGGTTTTGACTTCTCCCCCAGAAAGGAAACATCACAATTGATCAGCAAGCAATTTCTTTCACATTGAGCCTGAATTTTCTGAATGATTTCTTTAAATGGAAGACATGGAGAACTTTGTTTCCCCAAATAATAACTTTAAATTAATGATTACATCAAGGCTAGATATACCCCACAGAAAATGCATAAAATGCAAATTACTCAAATCTGTGGACCCCAAGAGTGATTTTCTTCTCTCCATTCTCAGGAAATTTCTTTTTCATGTGAAGATTTATTCTGTAAACTCTCAAATTTTGAGTTATTCATAAGGAACCCTCAAAGCTATCACTGAGATCTCCACTTTTTTGTTAGAAGATTAGAAAGAATCTGCTAAGAAATCTATAACTTATAAATAAAAAACCACATTTTAAGAATGATATTTCCAATGGAAAACCCTCTTGAATCACTCAGGCAATCCTTTGTAATTTTCCTGTGCTTCTCCAGAATATTCCATTACTTCTCTGGTTGGATGTTATTATTTCTTGGCCTTGGGAAACTCAGTTATAATTTTTTTGTTTCTGTTTATTTTTGGATGCCTATACACAAGGGGGAACACAGGATAAAATTGCCTAAGGGTTCTACAATCATGAAATTAGTTCATCACATGCAACTCCCATGTACTTTTAAACCCAAGAAAACCATTACAGAAATATTACAGAATGGGGGAATCCTTTCTTCAATTCCCCCTTAAATCTTCTATGCTTTTTATCTCTCTGGATGAAAAGTGAGAGGAAACATATGAAAAAAGTCCTTGCTATCAAAAGGTTTTAGAGAACATGTAATTGCAACATACACACCCACAATAGATATGACCTTGATACCTGTCCTGCAACAACATGAGCATAACTTCCCCCTTGTCCCTTTCCATTTCTTGCTCTGTGAAGAAATACTGCTTTTGCAAATGGAAAAAAAACAGAATGAAAATCAAATGTATTTTTATTTCAGTTCCTATTCAAAAGTGGAACATGAATTCAGTTCTTTGTGTTCTGGGGCCAGTTCACTACCTATATACTCCATACCAACTCTTTCCTAATACAAAACTTTAAAATAGTTATGGACTGAAAAAAAACTTTTAAAAGGGATTTTTGAGAAAAATATATAGACCAAGTCCAAAGAATTGTTATACCTTTAAAAATCAGAGTGCTGCATGCAGGATAACCTTAATGTGAATGTCACAATCCCATTTCCATGTATTATCTTTGTTTTTCCTTTTCCTGCCCTGGCTTTTTCAGGAAATCCACATAAAAACCCTTCACTTCATGGAAGTTAATCTGTTCTCCAACTGCATCCAAAATACTGTGTCTGATATCACAATTGGCTGCTGGAAAATGATAATAATGTTACAAAGAAAGGATTAGAATAATATGCTGGGAATAAGAAGCAGGTAAAAAACTATGGAGGACCAAGCTCCTATTTACGTATGTGTGTCTGTAATAACAAATAGGGGACAGGGAAGGAAGATATGTGATCGACTGCATAAGTCATACAATTGTACCTGAATAGAATGCATTTCAATTTATATCTCAATAGAATTTACATCAAAGTTTTCCATGAAGTATCGCTCCTGTTTAAAATCATTATTTGCAAGTTAGGGCTTTGTGGCTTTATGTACATTAAATTTATCCTGCCTTCTGGGAATACCTGATAACTTTATAGCTTGAAACTGAAAAAAAAATCATGAAAAGCATGTGTTTTTCTGTGCCTTAATACAGATTTAGCGAAGTCTGGAAAACCAATAATTCAATGCAAGAAAGGAAGGATCTCAAAATAAAACAATATGCTTTAGTAAGTCAACTTTATAAAGGAGAGATACTCAAAAAATGAAGTGCCCAGGAAGAATTATGGAGAGTGTTCTGCTGATTTTAAGGATGGAATCTGGAACCCTAAATGGGTCTTGGAGGTAATGTAATACATTCTTCCCAAATCAGTAAAGTTTAGTGTGTTTTTATAAGCTTCTTCTCTTATTCTAGCAGGATCAATCTTTTAGAATTTGGATTGTGCAAGTCTAATGGTAAACTTGTGATGATTCATGCTAGTGGGGGAAGAAAGTATCTTGGAGAACAGAAAGCTAGGTAAAGAGGTTTCTCATCATTACTTTTGATGTTATTCTGATGATATGACTCAGTTCCCTTTTCAGGGTTCTTTTTACTATGTTCTAGGATTTCTTCATTTAGTGGTTTGAAGATACTTTTAAATAATTGTTATCTTTTTTATAATTTTGAATAATTTCTTGCACTATAAATGATGAATGTATTGTATTATTAAAATATGTAAAATATTCTAGAATATACATTTTACTGCTAGAACAATAAAGCATCACCTTGAACATGGGACATTTTTACTAGGATATTTTAATGACAAACAAACATATTTATATACACACACACATACATACACATACAGGTGTGCATGTTTTTCTTTAACTACTTTTATTTCAATATCCATGTTTTCATCCAAATTTATAAATCAAAAGTAATTAGTACTATAACTATATAATGGCGATTACATTCTTTGATTGTGTGGTCAAAGATTATTAATATGTTGTGTACTTAACAAGATTAATATAAATTTACGATGAGTAAATGATAATGTACCCCAAAACCTTTGGAAAATTTGCATTAGAATTTGAAATTCACGAAAAAAATATTAGTTAGTTGAGCAATCACTGAATAGGCCATTAACATGTTTCCATAGCACTTATCATATTAAATAATATAATATTAGATACAGCAGGGACCTTTGCAAACCATAGACATATCTGAATTTCACTTTTATAACAAACTCTAAAATATTCAAATAAATTTGTAATTTCACTTATTCAAAAGGTCCTTCCAATGACCAAGAACTCAGAACAAACATACCTTCCCATCCTGTGACATTTTTTTCAAGTCCTTCCAAAAGTTTACCTAGGAATTCACCCAGGCATCTGCTGGAGTTAGCTCCAACTGGCTCAAAGACCTGATTGTTAAATTTTTAGTGTGAACGTTTATACTTCAGAAAGCAACAAATGTTATAAAATCAAAGTTTGATATATTATTTTGTTGTTTATACTTAAAAGAGTAATGGACAAAATTTTAATAATGTATACTGAAATTATTTTATGTGTTTAAAACATTTAACATATCTTATATGTTATTGGGAGAAGCAGTTGTTAAATATTCAGCAGGTTAAAGTTGGCTCCACCTGAGATATATCATATTGGGCAAACTAATGAGATACATAGTCAAGGCAAGGATCATCAAACACTAAAATATAAAGAGAAAATCAGAGTGCCAGTAACAGATAACAAACAACTGACTGTGTTTGACTGCAATAACTTTGACAAAAGATCTAACCTTTAAAGAGAAGAGTTCAAAGACATCAGAAATCCATGAAACTTTCACTGATTAAGGGACTCTATCAAAACTTATGGATTTTGATGCAGAAATAGAGGTAATATGATGAGAAGTTACATGGAATAGTAACTAGATATAGTATCTGAAGAGTTTTACATTCTCAGAAACTATCAATTTCACAGAGTCAAATCAGAAGAAAAAGGTGATATTAAGGGGAAACATTGAATAACAGGAGATGTCAGAACTTCAGTATTCACTGGACTTGGGACTAGAGACTGCAGTGGAGAGGAAATGAGTAAATGAATAATGAGTAAATGAAACACTCATATAATGAATCCATGCAGAATGAGTTAGTCAAGTTTCAGAGACAAGATGAATTTGTCTCTTAAAGTATTGTAGTAAGATTCCTGCTAACATTAATGCTCAAGTTTGTCATTGCTACTTTTTATTTTTTTTAAAAAATTTATTTACTTTTAGTTTATGACATTTAGTTACACAAATTTTTGAGTTCTAAATCTTCTGCCCCTCTCTCTCCTCTCCTGCCCTGATGGTGGCATGAAATTTGATATAGATTCTAAATATGCCTTCCCATTAAATATTATTCAAGTTGTAGTGAAAAATCATAACCAATGGGATAAACAAAGAGAAAGAAGAAACAAAACAAAACAAAATGAAATGAAAAAAGAGTGAGAGAGAGCAAGTAGTTTGCTTCAATCTGCATTCAGACTCTATAATTCTTTCTCTGGATATGGATAGCATTTTCCATCATGAATCTTTTGGAGTCTTCTTTGAAACATGTATTTCTGAGAAGGTCCCAGTGTATTAAAGGTTAATGATTGCAGACACAATGTGTCTGTAATTGCATGCTCAAGTTTTTAGGACTCTCAGGGTTCTGGAGATATGCTTATACCCTCATCACCACATAAAATTTTAGAAGAGTTTACTATTTGTATATATGTGTACAGGAATACTGAGAATCATTCTATTTGCAGTGTGTGTGTGTGTGTGTGTGTGTGTGTGTGTGCATGTGTGTGTGTGTGTATGTGTGAGTGTATGTGTTAGCTTGCTACAATGAAATAACTTGCAATTTTATTAATAATCCCTCATGAGTTTTGAGTAGAGACTTTTACAGTTGATGCAGGCCAGAGTTTGATTTCTCAAACTGAAAATTCACAGTCCTTCACACTGAATTTTGAGATAGCTAAGACTGCAGAACTAGTTTATTATAGTGGAAAAACAAGAGAAACCTTTTTTAATGTTATATAATTAGGGGAAGCACTGTGATTTCTAAAAATAAAAGTATATTGCTTAAGGTACTAGCTACAAAGAAAACTTGCTTACTTGTTGTAATAGTAATCAATTTGTTAGATACTTAGGGCTAAGTAGCACCTCTTAACTTAGGGCTAAGCGTAGAACTCCTCCATTGGTGAAAAGGTGTGAATTGCTCTGTTGACTTGGAAGAAGGCTATTGGCTGAGACAGTCCCCTGTTGACTTGGGAGAAGGCCAGTGCTTATAAGGAAGAATTTTAGAGACAATAAGACAGATTTTTGCATTTCGCTCCTCAGTGAAGCTAACTGAAGACATAAACAGGATGGGACTTTGTTGGTGGCCTGGCTGATTCCTGAGTTCCAGGAAAGAGAAGTCCTGAAGGGTTTGAGGTGTGCTGAACCCAGTGAACTTCAGTGTGTGCTGGGGATTGCTTTGAGGACTGGACAAGCACCTGGGAACTGTTCATCTCTGAGGACTAGACAAGAGCCTGGCAGCTTTCAGCTCCTGAATCTAGGTGATTGTTTGACAGACTCAGGAGGGAGCTGGGACCAGGGAAGAGGATCCAGGGAATCAGAGAGACCACCCAGAGTCAAAATGAAGAAAAGGCCTCCCCTTGGACGAAACTGATGTTTGCTGAGGACAAGGACCTGGGAGCTGTTTTTCCTTTGAGGACTGGACAAGAACCTGCCAGCTTTCTGATCCTGACTCTAGGTGATTGTTTGA
>JAQQSW010017872.1:0-11370 GCA_028646575.1 Pseudocheirus occidentalis | reverse complement strand
ATTTGAACTCACATCCTCCTGACTCCAGGGTCAGTGCTCTATTCACTGAACCACCTATCTGCCCCTGAACTTTATTTTTAAGTCAAATTTTCACTTATTCTCTAATGTTCTCATCTTTCTGTGCTTCTACATCAACATACCCATCACCTCTATGTGTCCTATATCTATACACAGATGCATGTGGGAACAATGGCTCTCAATACAGAAAACATGAACAGCCAGCTCTGGTCTTTCATCGTCTCTTTAGAAGAAATGGAGAAAGCTGCTGATCAGCTCATCACCTTCGCTGCTGTAAGCAACCCAAAGCATGTTTTCCCACACACTTGTGAGCTCAGATTACACTAAAAACCAGTGTGAAGACCAGGGGAACATCACGATTTCACCCATATTTTCTACCATCTTGAAATCTTTCACAGGTGTCTTCAGAGGGGGAAAAGGCTATGACCTGGAGGTCAGGCCAATAGCCATTTAGGTGTTAGTGTAACAGAAGGGGCTTAAATACCATGGTCTGTACAGATGTCAAGGGTTCAATGTGTGAACAGACTAAAGTATATAAGCATATTTTCTATTTCATAGGATGAATTCTGAGTCAAAGCAGCATGGAAAGGGATGTAATCAAACCCTAAAACACCCTGAATTCAGTCTTCTTTTTAAAAATCATCTCAAGTTAACTTGATACTTTCAGAAGACACACGTTATGCTCAAAACTGAACTCTATAAGAATTTCTATAAAGAAAAGATATACCCAACTCAGTGTAAGGGATCACAAACAAAACCCATTCCATTATACTAGAATTGACTTCTTTCCAGTGATTTATCCAACCACCACCTAACTTTTAAACACAAAAATGTTAAGAATTTTCCCTACCCAGAAATGGTTTTTGAAAAGGATAAGTGCATTTTAACATACATAATTTAGTTTTCAAAAACCCACAAAAATGAAGGGGAAAGAGCAAATACATGAGTTATAATAATCTGATCAAAACCAACTACAGTACTGAGTGAACTGAACCTCTTTTCAAACCCTTAAATGTTCTGTTAAGGATGTGAGGGGATCTATTTCCTTCACCCATCAACTGACCTTAGTCTATCATCTGCTTGACATTCTATCTCACTTATGTTCTTCATTGGCAGAGTATTCAGCAAATAAAAAAATAAGCACAAGCTCTGACGACTTCCAAGTTTTGCTGCAGCCAAGGGCTTTGTGAGGAGCTTTTTGCAGCGACTGCGCGATGGGGAGTGCTACCGGCTGCAGCATAAGCAAGGTTACACTCCAAGGTCAATGGAACTGTTTGGAAGCAATGAATTGATCAATACGATCAATTTCTGGATCTCTCTTAGCATAGGCAAGGGACAATTTTTTCAGAGCAGGAAAGTACCTTTCCACCCATCAAATCGCATAGAACATAAGAGGGGTCCAAACAGAGCCCCACACAAACAACCTGGCAATGCTCAGCAGACAGACGGTGGGAAATAAAAATACCTGCCACGAGGCAGCCTCTCCAGCAGCCTTTAGGAGGGATTCTCATTGGCGAGCAGCTCTAATGCTATTCTAATCAGCAAAACCTCCAGAGAGCTTTAATTATTAAGAAGCATGCCATGTGCCAGGGCAATATAAGACAACTTAATAATCAAGGATGTCAGGAAACTGGAGTTCTTCATCTGTTCCTAATCTATTTTTTGATACAGTGCAGACCTCTCCTTAGGGGAACGGGATCTCTGCAAATAGCCAAACAAATGATAACAGCAGCAGACGGTCATCAAGAAGAATCCCTCCAACACAAGATGCAACAAAACACACTCCCCAACTGCTAAATTCCACAAGAATCTCCACACTGACTCAGGGTTCTAGAGACCAGTTTTCTTCCTTGATTTTAAGATGATAAAAGATCTAGACTGAAGGCAGAGCTCTAATATTGGCTCTTGTACAGAACTGCTTTTTCACAAGTCACATCACCTCTCCGAGGCTCTGGTTTCTTGAATTATCCAAAGCAGAAATAATAATACTTGTGATGCAGAAAATCAAAATGCAATTAGAATCCCCAATCCCTTGTACCCTTCCACACTAGCAGATGAGAAAGGAGTTGTTACACTCGATGACATTAATTGTCTCTGGCTTGAGGCCTCTCACCAAAAGCATCCTAACAAAAAGCATTTAAGATAAAACACAAGCCTGGTGCTTCTGGGAAAAGGATAGAGCTAAATATGCTAAGCTTGCTGATGAAAAGAAACACCTTGTCCTTTTTACTTTTTTATTTATTTTAGTGAGACAATGGGGTGAAGCGCCTTGCCCAGGGTCCTACAGCTAGTGTCAAGTGTCTGAAGCCATATGTGAATTCAGGTCCTGCTGACTCCAGGGCCGGTGCTCTATACACTGTGCCATTTGGCCGCCTGTACCTTATCCTTTTTAAAAGGCTACTTTGTGAAAACTGTAGCAACAGCTGATACAGACCAAGTAATAATATTAAGAGTTTCTACTTGGGCTGACGTCAATTAAAGTATCTGACAAGGAAGATAAAAGGGAAACAAAAAATGTGAATTATAAAACTATTCTTAAAACAAGATCTAAAGTACGTTTCAAAGGAAACTAAAGAATGAGTGTAGCAATATTCATGTTAAATTATATGTACGTGTCTGTGTATATATATACACAGACACGTACATATATGTATATGCTGACACTATTATTGCTAAAACTTTAGCTCAAAGTCATTCAACAGTTGTCACAAGTAACTTGATTGTCTGTGTGGTTCCCAACTTGTGGCTGATGAGGGGAAAGCACAATGGACTTAGAAGATTTGAATCTGCGTCCATTTCCTAGTCTCGAGACCACACACACGCCAAATCTACCAGACTACTGAAGTGGCTCATGTGATGAGAAGCACCAGAGAACGCTGTCGGAGCAGCAACAGACTGTGGAGGAAGGAATGCCAGGCAACTGGCTCCAAATCACAGTTCTCTTCTCAGCATAACCTTCCTCCGGTCACTTCTAGCAAAGCCTCAAATAACTCAGCTAAAAAATGGGAGTGGAAGCAGGCCATGTGATCTCTAGAAGGCACCTTAGCTTTGAATCTCATATAAATTTCTACTAACTATATGAATTAAGAATTCAATCCAAGGGAATGTCTGTAGTGGGCTGCTAGGTGGTGCAGTGGATGTTGTGCTAGGTGCTTCCTGGTTTTTAAAATGAAAACACTATCATTACCTAGATTACCAGGAGATTCTGACTCAAAATTATGTTCCAGATTTGGTGGCTACAAAATTACAGTAAACTCCCCCCCCATTTTTTCTGGCACATCTATGATGACAAAGGTGTAAGTAAATTTAAATATTTACTATTTTTTAAGTTTAGTATTTTTCCTCATCTATAGTATGGGGAGGGTCTGATTTCTAATGCTCCTTCTATGGAAACAAAACATGTTTAAAAATCTAAATGATGCTTCTTTCAAAGGAGTGGTCAGACTATGAAGATGCTCATTTTTAGCTAACAGAGATACTATCATAATAGAGGCTATGGCTTTTTACTATCTCACATAAGAATAAAGGCAAAGTTACACCTTAGTTAAACATCGTGGCTGAAGGATCTGATTTTTTTGTTCACTAATTCCTCCAGTTAACCTGCCCAAATTGCTCTTTCAACTTTCATTTTTCACAGATACAGTCCTTTGTCAAACACAAATCTTCACTAATAAACAGACCCACAAACTTCACTTTCAGCACACTTGGAAAGAGGATCCGTAAACAAAGAAAGTTATGGCTGTCTCTAAGAACAAAGCAGAAAAGCCTGAGGGAAAATAAAATGTTTCCCCCAAAATTTTACACAACAAGATGAAGTGAAAAATATTCCAATAATAAGATTTGATTAGAAATGCAAGGAGGCACAAATGATTCCAAAAACATAAGTTACCAGAAGTTACTTGAAAAGCCTTAATTAAAATAACTAGTGGTAAAAATATTTATTTCAGATTTCCTCTGGATCTCATAGCTGTCAGAAGAAAACTAGACTAAACATAGTCTAAGGTAAAAAGGCAGAAGTCTCTTAAGTTTTTTAAAAAGGGCCAAGCAGATTAAGCATAGCGTTCTCCATTACCTTAGTCAGCTGTGCCCCCATAACAAAGAGTGCCGTAACTGAGCTTCAGATCCCAAATTTCCTATCCTTACCTAGCTTATTTTATAACTGTAGTTTAACACATACAAAGTCTTTCTGAACAACTTGTGAGGCTTTTTCTTTTGTCCCCAAGGATCCAGACAGGCAACTTTGGAGTACATAGCTTTTGTGTAGACTTTCTTTGGCTTCCAGCTTGGACTTGTGGGTTCACCATGATGCTGGTGTTCAGAGTATTTGTAAACTAGGGATGCTCCTATCTCATCTCAGCTAGGAAAGAAATGCATCATACAACGCTTATGAGAAATCTGAAAAGAATTTGGCCAAAACATTTGAAAAGCTTATTTTCTGGAAAACTCTAACAACTGAAATAAAGCAAAAATCTTCACCACAATGAGTGATGAATGAATCTCTTCATTGTTTTATTATAAGCACTGTGGCTTCAGTTGGTAGCTTACCTTCAGCCGCCTTGATCACATAGCCCTTGTCTTCACCAAACGGCACGTCCAGTAGCTGCATAATTCTATCCAGCAGCCCGTGGATAACCTCAAAGCCAGGGTTCTTGTTGTAATAAACAGCACAGAGATGCCTGTGGTTCCTTGCACCGACATCTGGAGAAGGCATAAGAGAGTTTCAATGAGCCTTTATTTTAGAAATTATTTTAAACTTTTATCATACGTTTTTTCTCTTAGTCTAGTTTCTATTACTATATTCCCATAAAAATCTCTTCTCTATTCACCTCCTACGTTCACAGAGTGTAAACAATGAGCATTAGCCAGCTGAAGGGAACTATCCATCTTTTATTTTGCAAATACTATGTTGTTGCTGTTCAGTCATTTTAGTCGTGTTTGACTCGGTGTCCCCATTTGAGGTTTTCTTGTCACTGGAATGGTTTGCCATTTACTTCTCCAGTTTATTTTACAGATGAAGAAACCCAGGCAAACAGGGTTTGCCCAAGATCACACAGTCAGGAAGTATCTGAGGCCAGAGTTCCAGATTTGAACCTGTGAAGATAAGTCTTCCTGACCCCAGGCCCAGTGCTCTATCCACTATGTTCCCTAGCTGCCCCCCTGCAAATACTACACCATAAAACACAGGTATAAAGTGAGCAACAAACAAAAACTACAGAACTACAAATATCTAAATTAGTGTCCATATGAAGCAATATTTACATATAAATACATTTACATAAATGTGAAACTGCTAGTTTATTTAAAGAGAAAGTGATATTCTTAATACCTAAGATTTGAATTAAAATGATCAGAGCCTGGGCAGAATGTCATATCCCTTATCAGATACAAAGGATCAGATGTTTGTACTTAATTGTTTTCCTTTGTTATAAGACAGTGTATGTTTTAAGGGGGGTAAGAATCTTTCTTCCTACAAACAACTGCATCATTAAATGCCTCTTAAAAATTAAAAAGGTATCTGATAAAAAAAAAATGACCAGGGCAACAGACTTCTAGAAATATGTCTTAGATCACAGTTTAAACTTATATCAGTAAATAATAACTCTCTAACCTATTTAGTAATTTAGTCAAAAGATCCTTAAGTTCCTCATGAAATCAGCATCACATTTAACATATACAAGCAGAGATATCAAAGAATGAACACAGCATAAGAACTTATGCCCTCTTTCTTTTGAGGAAATATGCTTTATAAATTAGCACAAGAGATACCCCACATGGACAAGTAAATAGAGGGCTATTGTGACAATGAAAAACGTTTAGCAATAATGTGTATGCTTTTCACTAGGGTTTTACGTTAAAACGTTTGTGAGCACAAAAGCTCACTAAGGCAACTATATTCCTATTCCAAATGAAGAGCCTAATGTCTATGGAGAGACAGAGAAACAGAGAGACAGACAGAGACAGACGGAGTCCCTGGAGCTCAAAGAACAGAACCAAACAGAACTCAGCTTTCTCTTTTGTATTCCTGACTTGCTTCTGGGTATCTTTACCATGTGGTACCCATTTTTTTTGGTGTCACATGCTTCTACTTTAACACAGACATGTACTGAAAACACTTTGTAGTCCCATTTTTGCTGGAAGGGGGCACAACAATAGTATTGAACGGACTTAGTATTATAGACAGGAAGCATTGTTTTGGTCATCTTTTTCTCTGATTACCTCTCTAGGATCTCCAAATTAGCCAAAAGTTACCTTGCTTGATCAGTGATACTTTGAATTCAAGATTTCTATTCTTTTTGCAGCTCAAGTAAATAACATTTAATATGGGTAAAGCACGATGCAGTCAAAAAGATAATTAAAGGCTGAAATGGGAAATGTTTTTAGTGAGTTTGGAGCCCACGTATCTCAAAAAACCTTAAGAACCACTTTGCTCTCATTAACTAGATTTCCCCTCTATTTGACTGTAAAAAATGCGCAGAAACTTGCCAAAGAGGTATCATCCCAACTTTATTTGGAAAAAAATGGGGCTCAAATGACCACAGTTTACTGGCTTGTCATATCCTTTCCAGTGCTACAAGAAATCTCCATCTAGATTCACTTATTTGTGTGTTTCTTACATGCTTCTTGTAATGTCAACAAAATTAAAAACAAATAAAAAACCCCAAGGACTTAGATCTTCTACAAATCCTTCCTCCCCTGAGAATCTACCAGGTAACTCCCATTCTCTGGTGTCTAACACTGAGAACATATCACAGGAATTTCACTGACTGCACACCTCAAAAGATGAACTGTTTATAGACTTTTTGGAACAGATGGAAATGACTCCATTCCTTCTAGCTCACTTGGCAGAGCCCTTCTTCCTTGCGTCACACCATCAAACAATTCTGCTTTTAAAATATGCCTGCCACCAAGTATGGCAGTCTAAATTACACGTGCACTTCACAGACTTCAAAGCACTGCCTGGAGAGGCTGCTCTAAACAACCCAAAGACAGACAGCTGACTAAGGGTCTGTAGAACTAAATTAAGCCAATGGAAGTGATGCTCTCTAGCACCCAAAAGTGGCACTAATCCCATGATTCAGAATGGGCACCTGCTCAGAAGGAAATTTCAGCAATCCTTTTAACCAAATACTAATGATGAGGTGAGAAAGCAGATTATCGTGGGAACTCCCAGGATGCTCTTGGGGTCAAAGGGGTTCAAGCTCAGGAACTACTTCTGATACCACCCTAACTAACCTCTCAGTGTCTTCAGAAAGCTCTTTAAGACTGGAAATTACAAATGAGTTGATGATGTGTATGTGCATCAGTGGAGGGAGTCTCCAGACCAAGAGTTCCCTATGTTGCTGGAATCTCAGGGCTGTCTCACTTCCCCCCTTTTTTTGTACTGCCACCCTTTGGGGAAAAAAAATCCATTAACAGAAAAAAGCCATGGCATCACAAGCTAAAAAGGCATAGATGAAGGAAAATATTTTCTTACCTGTATCCTACATAGACATTTCAAAGGAAATCAAAATGGTAGCCTTATCTGCCAGCTTAGGCCTCAAATATCAGGAGGGCAATACTGCTAGTGAACCAGAATAGTGTAGTCTTGCTTAGAAACTATCAACATACCACTTAATCTTTGGGAACTACTGCATCACATCACTTTATTTGATATGGATGGAACCAAAGATACATATCTTGATCAAAAGGCTTAGCGACAGTATTACAATGTTCATCATTCTTCTGCAGAGTTCATTCAATCAACACCTAACCTGGTACTTTCTAAAAATACGGCCCAAAAGCTTTAATACGAAATTGCGATTAATTTATACTTTTAATAAAAATCAAAGAGATCTGTGCTAAAAATGGAATTAAAGATGCATTTGCCCCTTTGTAATCCTCATAACTGTAGGCAATATGGCTGAACAAAGATGAAAAGCTATGGAATAACTGATATAAAGTTATGACCTTTTAAATATATGAATGAGAAAATTATATCCTCAAGGGTTCATTTTTATTTAGCTAATGTAAACCTGGCATGAATTTAATCTGTTTTTAAAATGACAATATTCAATGCATGACAGAGCATGTTATGATCACATCAGTAGAGCTTAACAATGTGGAACCAAATACAGTAAAAATAACTATCTTTATAAAAATGATGTAGTCATCCAATTAGATGCCATCACAGAGACAAATGAATGCAGGATGCTACTTCACAAACTGTTAATGTTAATGTTCTTTATACCCATCTTTTTTATATTATTAATTGGAAATTCTGCATGCCAAAAAAAAGAAATAGTGAAATTAAATCAAGCCAGGATGATGACATAAGGCATGTTTTTAGAATTGTATTCCACATGTGAAGCCTGGACAATCTTGCATTTGTTGCTTACTGTCTAAAGAACTGATGGATAATTTCTTAGAAGTAGAAAGCTGAAGTAATTCACTACTATCATCAGAAAGCATTTGACTTCCTTGTTGCACAACAGACTGTATTTTTAAAAAACCCACACACCTACAACTTGATCTCTAGGAGCTTATAATCTAAGAGAAGCCACACAAATAGGTAGATTATATATATTAAACACATAAGCAAAGGCCACTGAATTTATTTATATTCTATGCAGATCACTAGTGAGCACTTCTGACAAAGTACATTAGAGCAGAGACATTAAGAACACTATTAGGGCAAAAAGCAGAAAAGCACAGGTTGGCATTTCCCCCCCATCCATAGACATGAAGAAGAAATGAACAACATGAGCCAGCAATATGATGTGCCCACCAAAAAAAAGGGTACGGTGGGGTGTGAATTAACCTGGAGCAAAGTAAAATAACTACATTTACTGATTTATACATTTTTATAATTTTAAAAACTTTTATTTTGCAGGGAGCCCTCCCTTTTCTGCCATCAGTTGTTTTACCCAATTTGGCAAGTTCATAAAATGTCAACAGATATTCTTTTGATTCTTCACCAATCAACTACAGTTTTATCACGCCAGATATTAAATGCATCTTTGATGAAAACTTATCTTTTTCCAAGTCTAGCCTTCGTTATGTCATTACGAGGTTTTCAATTTTGTTTAAAACAGTTGGGCTCCCTAGACAGTGAAGTGTTTTCATCTTTATTTTTTAGGTACATTTCTTAACCTTTTGTGACATATGACATGATACATATGACACATGATATGACAACATTGTCTGGAGGATTATATCACAATTTGAGAATTTCTATGATTCTAGAACAGCTGTTTTTCAGTATACTGATACATTTATTAGAATCCAACATTACCTCAATGAAGACATGACTTCTAGACCAAGAAGTAGTAACAAAAAAAAATTCTCCAAACTTTTTTGGGCAGATATTTTATAATCTGATAAAGATGCCTAGATCTTAGAGGATCCCTTGGACTTCAGACAACAGTTTTGGTATAGCCTTAGAAGAAAAAGTTTCCTCAGTAAAAACGATCTCTTTCCAATCTTTGGTACTCTAGTCTTTGTGTTGTCTTGCCTATGACAAACATTTTTTTCTTCATAATGACAGTATCTTTTTTTTAAACTAGTCTTCTCGCTGTCTTTCCGATGTCAAGAAGTCTATGGAGGATCCAATAACAACCCTTCCAGTTGCCAGGTATCTCTGAAGATGTACCCTAAAATTCTGTGATTCCTCTGATCATTTGAGAAAAGCTTTAATAGAGTAAGACTGAGAAGCTGAAAATGAAGAGAGATGATTTGGAGGGCTGGGGAATAGGATCAAGTTTTAGGAACATGGTACTACTTTCCAGAAACCTAGTAGGAATGGTATGGAAAGAGAAAAGGAGTATGGAATAGCTGTGTCTTAGAGGAACAATAAGGATAACCAAAGATACAGAAAAAGAAAGGGAGTTAATTTAGAGCTATGCTGAGTATTTAGTATAATAATCATAAATTAAAATTCAAACTTTAACTGTACTCTTTTAAAACTGAGGTTATATACAGCATATTGCCTGAGACTTTCAAATTTTCTATTAAGGGTAGCGGTTTGGGGGGAGGGAGAGGAACCACCCCAGCAACTGGACAATCCTGGACGACTTGGATTTGAAATCTAATAAATATCTGTAACTAACATTTTACAAAGCCAGAAAATGTCTTCCTTCCTCTCAACATAAATAGCCTCACCCCACTTAAGTGTTTTCTCTTGCCATTCATGCCAGATTCTGGATATGTTGGCAGTTTTACTGCCCACCAAGGAAAAAACTGAGATCATCAAGCTCAGTCTGCATTTAATGAAGAGCTGTCATGCTTGACTTTTCAAAAGCTGCTTGTTTTTCTTGGCATATTATTTAGCAATTCACAAATTAAGCCCTTCAATGTACATTCCCATTCCCAACCTCTAAGTAATTTGCTTACCACTTTGTTTATGCTTTAGGTATTACAGATACCCAACAGGTTAAACTGATACATTAAGGAATGAAACCAATTAGTAATTCACGCTTTAGTCCTGTTTGGTCAGCTACAGTGAAAGTTATGCCAGCTTTCCTATTTTATAAAAGGAGACAAAGTTGCCCCAGAGTAAAAAGCCTGTATTCAACCTCTTGGTCCAAGAACAAAATTTCCATACATATCACTGCCCACAAGGAGGGGGGAAAAAGGTTTAGCTCTCTGAGTCATGTGTAATGTTTAAAACAACAGCAAAACCAAGCTATAGCAACAGCCTCAGCAAAAGCAATTTGGTCATTATCCTTGGTAACTACAAATTCCAGGATCGAAAACAGAAGTGATGGCCCTAGATACTAGTCCCTGACAGGATGTCAACGGATTTCTTGGCTAGGTCTGGGTACAAATCACCTCAGGAGTGTAAGTGAATCACTAGGAAAGTCAATGGGTTTGATGAGAGAAAGCTTAAGGAATTTATTTACTGATACTTAACATAAGACGAGCAGAGAATCATCCCAACACTCATCCTTAAGTATGACTTAAAACTCTAATATCTGTGAATAAAAGCACATTGCTTTTTAATTTTAAAAACCTAGCTTAATTACTGGCATCATTTAAGAGTAGAACTAATGGTCACAAGTTAGCTGTGTTCATTTAACATGTCAAAATAGGACTAGAGCTCCACAACTGAACAGATCTTTGCTCTCATCAGTGCACATGTTCTCTCCCACAACAGGAAGCGGTCCATTCTTGCCTGCCTGACACTCCTGCCTGTGCCTCCCCTCCCCCCACCCCACCCATTAGTCCACTGCCCAACAACAGGCCAGAAATACTTGCTTCCTCCTGCCATGGTGAGACTATCAGTGACTCATCTCTCCACCAGTTATCCTTCACTCTCGTCATGTGAATAGTCTGTGTTCTTCTCTGCCCATTTCCTCTATGACACTGTTGAATCGG
>JAQQSW010017871.1:0-11370 GCA_028646575.1 Pseudocheirus occidentalis | reverse complement strand
AAAGGAAGCAAAGTAAGAACAGCAATCCAACTTTGGATTCCTTTTTTGGGGACAAAAAGGATCAAATAATGGATCAGGAAGAAGACAACACAGTCAGAACTCCCGCACCAAAAGCTTCCAAGAAAAATGTAGACTGGTTACAAGCCATAGAGCAGCTTAAGAAGGATTTTGAAAACCAAGTAAGAGAAGTGGAGGAAAAATTGGGAAGAGAAATGAGAATGATGCAAGAAAATCATAAAAAGAGTCAACAACCTGACTGAATAAAATACCTTATAAAACAGACTAACTCAAATGGCAAAAGAGGTCCCAAAAGCCAGTGAGGGGAGAATACCTTAAAAAGTTGAATTTGCCATATGGAAAAACAATCTCAAAAGCTCATTGAAAAGAATAATTCCTTCAGAATTAGAGTGGAGCAAATGGAAGCAAATGACTTTATGAGAAATCAAGATACTATTAAACAGATCCAAACAAATGAAAAAATAGAAGGCAATGTGAAATATCACATTGAAAAAAACCACTAACCTGGAAAATAGATTCAGGAGAGACAATTTTAAAATAATTGGACTACCTAAAAGACATGATAAAAAAAAAAAACCCAAAAAACCTATAAATCATCCTTCAAGAAATTCTCAAGGGAAATTGCCCTCATGTTTTAGAACCAGAGGGCAAAACAGAACTTGAAAGAATTTACCCTTGAAAAATCCCAAAAAGAAAACTCCTAGGAATGTTATAGCCAGGTTCCGGAGTCCCCTGATGAGGGAGAAAATATTACAAGCTTCCAAGAAGAAACAATTTGAATACTGTGGAAACACAATCGGATAACACAGGATCTAGCAGCTTCTACATTAAGGGATCGAAGGGCCTGGAATATGATATTCCAGAGATCAAGGGAGCTAGGATTAAAACCAAGAATCAACTACCCAGCAAAATTGAGTATAATGTTCCAGGGGAAAATATGGTCATTCAGTGAGGTGGAGGACTTTCGAGCACTCTGCTGAAAAAACCACAACTGAATACAAAATTTGACATTCAAATACAAGAAGCATGAAAAGGTAAACATGGGAAAGAAATCATAAGGAACTTATCAAAGTTGAACTACTTACATGCCAACACGGAAAAATGGTAATTTTAACTTAAGAAACCTTTCTCAGTATGAGGATAGGTGAAGGGAATATAATAGCAATTATATATGTATACATACACATGTCTATATAGGAGGTTATTTATGTGTATGAATACATATGTGAGTTTGTGTATATATGTGTACATAGAAGGCACAGGATCAATTGAATAGGAAGGGATGATATTTTAAAAGGTGAAATTGAGAGGCAGGAGAGGAATAGGAGAGGAGACAGTGACAGACAGAATGGGGTTAATCATCTCATGTAGAAGAGGCAAGGGATTACTGTTACAATGGAAGGGAAGAACAGGAATGGCAAAAGGCAATGGGCCAACCTTTCTCTCATTGAATTTGGCTTAGGGAAGGAATGACATACACTCTAAATTGAGTATCTTGCCCTACAGAAGACTAGGCGGGATGGGGATAACATTGGGGATGATGGAGGGGAGGACGCGGAAGGGATGTTAGAAAAACACACTTCTGTAAAGGGACAGGGACAAATAGAGAATAGAACAAGTGGGGGGTGGGATAGGAAGGAGGTAAATATAGTCAGTCTTTCACAATATGTCCATTGTGGAGATGTTCTACATAACTACACATGTACAGCCTGTACTGAATTGCTTGTCTTTTCAGTGGGGGTGGGTGTCAAAGGAGGAAGGGAAAGAATCTAGAATTTAAAATTCTAAAATCAAATGTTAAAAAATATATATATGTATTTATTATTATTATTATTACGTACATGTAACTGGGAATTAAGATATACAGGCACTGGGGTAAAGAAGATCCATTGTGCCCTACCATAAAGTCAGAAGGGTGATGGGGGAGAATACAGGAGAAAGCAGATTGGTGGAGGGAGTAAACACATAATCATTGTTTTGGGGTGGTGGGTAGAGGAAAGATGGGGAGAAAATTTGTAACTCAAAATCTTGTGGAAACAAATGATGCAAACTAAAAATAAACAAAAGTTAATTCAAAAAATAAAATAAAATAATATAAAAAATGCTATCTGTTTTAATTACACTTTTATATTTTGTTAAATATTTCCCAATTACATATTAATCTGGTTCAATCATTGTGTGTAGCTTTATGTTTCATACCAGTGCTGTAACTGAATTAAAAAGAGAAAATAAGTGATGTCACCTATTAGAGTCTTCTCAAAGAGTTTAGCTACAAAAAGGAGAGACAAAAGACAATAGCTATCTGGGATGGAGGGATCAAGCAATGTCTTTTTGAGAATGAAATGTCTGTAGGCAGTAGGGAAGCATCCAAAAGATGGAGATTTTTTAAAGATAAGGGCATTGATGATAGAGGAGCAATTTGTTGGAAAAGATGGGATGGAATGGGATCACCTGGACTTATGTAAGGTTTTGCCTTGGCATGTTAACAGGTCACATCTTCATTTGAGACAGGGATGAAAGAGAAGAAAGTGTCATATAGTGGGGATATGAAATGAAGAAGTCCTTGGTGAAGGGTTTCACAATTTTTTTCAGTAAAATATGAGGCAGAGTTCTCAGGTGAGAAGGTGAAGGAGAGGGAGCCATGGGAGGTTTGAGAAGGCTATAAAGGTCTGAAAGAGCCTAGTGAATTAATCAGAAAGGTTTAAAAAGATTGTTTTGCCACAATGAAAGCCCAGTTCAAATTATTATAAAACATAAATTTATAGTGAATTCAGTTACTATAATTTTGTGTTTTTCCTCCCCAGCTTTGTTCACTAGAAAACCAGTAGGGACAAAGGCAGGAAATTATGGGAGTCATTCAGGAACAAATACTGGCAAGGCAAGATCAGTGACAAGATAAGTGGGCAAGAGACAAACAAAAGAATTGAAATGATCCATCAAGAAGTCAAAATGGGAAGAGCTGGAGAATGCAACTGGTGTAGCTAGCCAGAAATTACTGGAAAGAATGAACATATAAATTCTTTGGAAAACACATCAAAAAAATGAAAATCTAGTTGATGTAACTTGTGAAATAAATAGCAATTTCAAATTCTTTTCAAAACACTTACCTCTAGTGCCTGCATTCGTTTGAGAAGCACTTTGTTTTCAACATTCTTGATTTTTTCTTCATAGAATTCCAAAAATGTCTTTTTATAAACTAGTTTCATGTTATATTTCTTTGCCATTCTGTTAAAAAAAAAAAATTCTGATAACGCAGTAAAAACACACAGATTTTGAATAATGTGAACTTCTATGCCACAGTGACATCTTCAGGTTTCAAATAAAATAACCACTCTCCCTAGAAATGATAAAAGACAGATGCCAAATGTATTCATTCTTTCCATAAGTTATTGTTAACAGATTCTAATATGTACAAAGCACTCAAATAGGAGCTCTGGGAGATATATAAGAAGTATAAAGTATAAACTCTACCCTCAAGGATCTTACATAGGAGTACACAAATTTAAGTACACAAGGTGCTTACACTGGAAAGAGTTTATAAAATTTATAAAATATTTTGTTCTCTTTGTTTTATAATTAAGGCCCAGAAAGGGAAAGGTAAGTAGAAAAGGGCACCATTCAAAATGTTAAGGAAATCTGAGGGCTTAAAAGACAAGAGACAAGCCAGGCTAACAAAAAAGATGAAATTTTATCACTTGAAGTTGAGTAAACTAGTTTAAAGAAATAAAAATACTAATTTCAGCGAGGTGGTAAAATGATAGCATTCGTTAACTACCTCAAGAGGTTGAAAATAGGATTATTTCTCTCCAAAAAATTTAGTTAAATCAACAGATTCTAAAATCTAAAATGAGCTAGCATATAGTCAGTCTTGTCAATAAACAACAGAAATGAAAGTTGTGACTCAAAAGATTAGGTATTAACTAAAAAGCAGATTTCCTTTCCATTGATTTCCACAAGTCAAAGGATTTTCAGATGAGAAATTAGAAATATTTTAATATAATTAAACTGTCAGATATAGCTTCCACCCTATGCTTGATATTTTAAGTTCTTTTTTTTTGAGATTGGGTGTCCCTATCTCACCCATGCTACAAATGCCAACCATTTTCAACCTGGGCCAGGCTGTTTCTCCTGGTGACTCTCTGCTCCAAGGACTTGCCATATCTACCACAGAGAGGAAGACAGCCTACATAAAAGCCCTCTTCCTCCCATTCTAGCATTTTCTAATTAGTATCTCACTCCCCATATGCCAGTTCCAGGTTCTCCCTCTACCATTACCACTCAGTAATCAGTTCTCCTTTGAAGTTCATTTAGTCCATAAGGATTAAGATTCTGGTGGCTGCTAGCCTCCAGGACACTTTTTCCTTCTTCAGTAAGTAGTCTCTCTCCTCTCCAACTCCTATCTTTATACTAAGGGACTTCAACATGTATACTGATACTCCCTCAACTCCTCCAATTGTTCATTTCCCATCCAGTCCAGCTACACAGAGATAGCCATACCCCTGATCTTTCCAGGACCTCACTGATGAACTCTGTAATTCCTTTTACCTGATCATCAACTATTCTGACTCCACCTCTATTCCTGCCTTGCATACCCAAACTTTTTCTTCATCCTCCCTATGGCCAGCAGTCTCTCAGCTGCTTGGTTCTTTATCAGTCATCCTCTGTGTACTGGCTACACTTTGCTGCCTTCCCCATCTTGACTCTTTCGTGAACCAGTTCAACTCTATGCTGTTGTTTTCTCTCAAGTCCTTTGACTTCTTATCCTATTGCCAATCTTGCCCTACCAAGTCTCAGCTCTGAATCACTCCTATAATCCTGTCTTTGCTCTTATGTTGTGCTGAATAAAACTAGGAAGAAATCACAAAACCACTCTTTCTGACTGGGTCAATTACAAATTTATGCTACATAATAACCTCATTGAAGCAAGGCAATCCTTTTATGCCTCCCTAATGAAGTCACTCTCCTATTTACATAGTATCTTTCCTAAATCTTTTCATTCTTCTTCAAAACTGGCTAACACCCTGCTCCCTTCCAAAAATCTTGCCTTGTATTTTTTTGTTGTTGTTGTTTATTGGAGGGCAACTGGGGTTAAGTGACTTGCCCAAAGTCACATGGCTAGTAAGTATGTTAAGTGTTTGAGGCCAGATTTGAACTCAGGTCCTCCTGACTCCAGGGCCGTTGCTCTACTCACTGCACCACCTAGCTGCCCCAACTTGCTTTGTATTTACTGAAAAAAGTATGAAGCCATTCACATAAGAATTTTTCTCATCTTATATTCCCCTTGGTATGCTACTATCTTCTTCTTCAATCCTGTCTCACACGAAGAGATGGTTCTTTATAGCACACGTGATCCCATCTTTTCCAGCAGATCTATAATTTCTCTCTAGGTTTCAATGATAGTGCTCTCTGCTGGTTTTCCTACTCTCTGACTATTCATTCTGTCTCCTTCATTAAGTTCACGCAGGCTACATACATTCATCATGGGCCTTTCCCAGGTCTTCTTGGGCCTTCTTTTCTTCTCTCTCTCTCTATTAATTTGCTTGTTGATCTCATCAGCTCCCAAGATTTCAATTATCATATCTATGTGGATGATTCTCAGATATTTTGTCCAACACTAACCTGTCTCCTGACCTTATACTTAAAACTGTCTATTAAAAATCTTGAATAATCAATGCCCTGTAGACATCTTTAATTCACTATGTCCAGAACAAAACTCAAGCCTCACCTCTGCCTAACTTCCCTACTGCTGCCAAGAATAACACCACCCTCCCAGTTACCTACACTCCCACCCTAGGTGTCATCCTTGACTCCTCGCTTTCTTTAACTTCCCTCCTTCATCCAATCAATTGCCAAGTCCTATTGATTTTTCCCCTAACATAAATGCCCCTTCTCTCCTCTGATACTGTTGTCACCCTAGTGCTGGTTCTCATCACCCCATGCCTGATCTACAACAGGCTTACCCTGTCTCGAGTCTCTCTCCACTCTAACCCATCCTCTGTGCTCAGCTGCCTATCAAATAGATTTTCCTGAAACATACATCTGACAGTGTTATTGTTCCATTCAATAAACTCCAATGGTTCCCTATTACCTCCAGGATTAAATAGAAAATCCTTTGTCTTTTAAAGCTCCTCATAACACAAACCTCTCCCACCACTCTTCCTTAATATTCTTCAAACAAAACACTGAATCTATTGACTCAAGGCATTTTTACAGAGAGGCTGTTAAACCTAGGATCCTCTACCTCCTTATCTCCAGCCTCCTAGGTTTTAGGTCTCCACCAACTCTGAGATTAAGTCTCAAATTCTGCCTTTCCTAGCCCTCCTTAGCCTCAGTGTCTTTCTTGTGAGATCATCTCTAATTTATCATATATGTGTGTGTATTATGTATATGCATATATGTATACATGTATGTTGTTTGTACTCCAACTTATCACATATGTATGTATGTACCTTGTTTGTACATAGTTGTTTTCATGCTGTCAAACCCATTAGAGCGAACAGGGACTGGGTTAGTTTTTTGCCTTTCTTTGTATTCCTTGCATTTCGCACAGTGGTGCTTAATAAATGCCTGGTAGCATAACCTGATATGAAGATTTCAGCAAAAGTCTGCATGATGAAGTGTTGCTGTTTGCCACAAAAATAAAATAAAAAATCAGAATCTCCACTGTATTAAGATTAGCTTTCCTAGTCAAATCATAATTTCATGAGAAATTTTATAACAGTGACTAGTACAAAATATAATTAAATCAAATTCAAACTAGCAAGCTACCTGTGAGTTTGGAAGTAAGATTATAGTCTTGATTTCCCTCTACTTCCAAGGAATACTTTAGTTATCTTTTCACCAAAACTGGTAGCAACTTTTCTAAGTGAAATAGCTAGCATTCATATAGATAATGCTTTAATATTTGCAAAGTGCTTCACAAATATTAACTCATTTTATCCTCAGAACAGTCTTGAGAGATAGTTGTGAATATTTCCACTATACAGACAAGGAAGCTAAGGGAAAGATCAAGTGACACGAACAGGTTCATTAAGCTAATTAAGTACCTGAAGCTGGATTTGAAATCAGATCGTCCCAACTTCAGAGCCAGCTGCTCTATCCATGATGTCACCAGCTCCCTCTATCTAGTTTCCTTACTATCTGAGGCCTCAAGCCAGTAGATACCCTTCTGTTATTCTAACTTTATCAAAACAGACTCTCAAATTATTTTCCCAACCCAATTTCTTACCTAAAGATTCATCCCTCAAACTACTCCTCTCTTCATGGCACAAATTGTGCTGCTCTCTTAATTCTTTATTGTCTACTACATAAAATTTAAATTTCTTATTCTGACATTCAAGTCCCAATCTCCTAATCTGGTTATACTCTCTACCTCTCCAACCTTATTTCATGGATTCCCTTCCAATATGCTACACTCTAATTTCACTAGCATTTATGCCTTTATTTATACCATTCTCCCTCTCTGGAATGACACCTCCCCTATCCCCATCTACCCTTTAAATCCTTCAAGCCCATCAAGTTACCTACTCTTATCTTCACTGATATTCCCAGTCAGAAACGATCCTTTCTTTCTCCAATCTCATACTTTGTACATCTCTGTTGTGTCCTTATAGTCTCTTCTGAATTATGGTTACTACATAGATAATGTGGAGTATAATATAATTTGTATGTGTGACATTCTCCCTGCTAACTTGTAAGCTTCATGGATCATGCTGTAATTTTATTTGTATCTCCCCAAGCACCCAGCACAGCATTTTGTCACAATGTAGGCGACTAATAAATGGCTGTTGTTTTAATTTTAGGAAGGCAAAGAAAAGCAAAGGAGCAAGGCATCATAAACCTTGAGGAACCAGTATTATGGAGGTACTTTTCCATTTCTAAGGTTATATTCCTCATCAGAGTTCCGCTTTTTTTTTCCCCCAACACTGGCTGAATACAAATGGCATTGTTATCTACACTCCCTCATCCACTTAAGGTAGAAACAGAATAGAAAAGGATGAATTATGAAAGTCTTACTCAATCAGCAAAGGAAAATAAACCAAAAATTCTGGAACATCCACAACACCTTCCAAGTTGAAGTCATATTTGCATCCAAATAAAGGATATTCTCCCTTCTTCTGAAACTTTACGGTGTAGACTTCATTTCCAAATGATTCTGTTTCTGAGGCCTCAAGCCGTTTTCTGTAAATTACCAAAAAAGGATAAAAATTAGATTAATAAATTTATTCTAATCATTCATTTGAAAATATTGAATCTGACAAAAAGCCATCAATTGGATTAGTTTTGCACATACTGGTTCTGTGCTACTTTCAGAGGCAATATAGTTGAATGCTAACTTTATTACAATTAAAAAAAAAAAAAGAGAAAATTAGAGGTAATACTCCAGGTCCAAATGGCTTCCACCTCTCTTATATTTGATCTACAGGCAGAATGCCACTACAAACTTCAGTTCTGTACATAAGCAATCCATATAAATAGGCAGGTCATCAAAGTTTGTTTTAAGTTCAGTATCTGAAACTTGGGACATAGAAACAAAGTTGTAAAGGCCGAATTAGGTTGTGAAACGAGGCCACAAAACTAAATAACCCATAATTAGACCTTAAGCTAGCATCATTCCAAGTATACATAAACACTGTTTAATAACAGTTCCTAAAAGAAACTATGTTCTGAAGGGGCATCAGGAAAGGATTCCCCAAAAATGACCAGAGAAGGAGGTAGTTAAGCTTCTATCATATGAAAAGGTAGCTAATTCCTAAGCCCCAGTAATCTGTCAAAACTATATCAACTATGTCAAAACGTAAGAAAAACATGGATTCTAGGTCAACGATTAACCCAGTATTCTCAGTCAAGAGAAACCTCAGGATGATTCCATCTAGATCTATTCTGGGATCACATCTTTCCCTTTAAAGTCACTACTTTTGTCTTTGCCTAGAATATACTCTTCTCTCAGACTATCCAACCTGTTATTTAAAATTAAGAACAAAATCCCTTCTCCATGATGTATTCTCAGACCTCAACTACTATGGCACTTCTATACAATTCAATTGCAATTATAATTAATTCATTGTACCCCAAGTACTGTTATATTTGTTCACAAATCTACAACTTGCATTCCTGATAAGATTTTAAACTTCTTGAAGTCAAAAACTGTGATATATATTTATTCCTATCCAATACAGGAGTCTAGTACCATATCCTGTACATTGTAGGCACCAGTAATATTTGCAAATTGACCAGGTGGTCAACAGTGTTAAGTGCCAAAGAGGACATAAAAAATGAGGAATAAGAAAAAAAGCCAGTGGTTTTGGCAAGATCATTTGGAAACCTGAAATTATTTTAGAAATCTCAATAGCAGAAAACAAAACTGACTTAATATCTACTTCCAATATACAAGTACACACTTTCTTTATTAAACTACATCTTAGTTAGGACAGCGTTTTAAAATGAACAGACTTGAAATAAAGAAGACCTGGGCTGGAATCCTGTCTCTGTTACTTAATATCTGTGTGACCTCTGGAAAGTCATTTTAACTTCTCTGGGCCTCAGTTATCTTTCATCATGACAGAATTAATATTATGATACAATTTATCTAATAACTTTAAAGTTCACAAAGTATCTTCTTTTAAAAAAGACACTAGCTTATTTGAACCTCACAACAACTATGTGAGAAAGGTACTACACAGAGTAGTTACTACCTTACTTCAAATTATCCATGTTCACAACACCCACCAGTCATTCTCTACTTCACACGCACCTCATATATCCAATCAGCTGCAAAGACTTCTCAGGCCTATCTCATATTTCTCACACCCATTCCTGTCTCTCTACTCGCTGGACAACACACCTGGTTCGGGCACTCATCACCTCTCATGTGGGACACTACAAAAGAACACTAACTGGTCTCATTTTAACCCTCTGCTATTCATTTCATCCTCCAGAGAGCTGAAGTAATTTTCTTAAAGAATAAATGTGAATGTTCTCTCCCCGCTCAAGAAATTTCAGTGATGCCTTTGCCCTATTTCCTCTAGAGTCAGACCCAAGTTCCTATTTAGTACTGAAAGCCTTGCACAACCTAGCTCCAAAATGCATTTCCTACCCATTATTACGCATCACACATCACGCATCACACACTCTCCAGTTCCTCATACACAACACTCCATTCTCCACTTTTATGCCTTGGCACATATTATCTGTGCTTGGACAGCACTCCTTAGTCACCTGTTCTTCCTTGTTTCCTTCAAAGCTCAGCTCAAATACGTGCCCCTACACAAAATCTTTCCTGATGTCTTGAGCTTATGATGCTTCCCCATAAGAAATACCTCATATTTATTTTTTATATATTTATACATGCACAAGTTATCTTCTCCTATAGAAAAGAAGTTCCGGGGGGCGGAGCCAAGATGGCGGCATAGAAGCAGCAAAGCACCACAGCTCCCACACAAACACGCTAAAAAACTCATAAAATGAGACTCTAAAACAGATTTTCAAGCTCCAAAACTCTCCACAAGACAGAAAGCACATCTGCTGCTACAGGCAGCACAGCAGGCGGGGCTCTCTTCTCAGCAGTCTGGGAGCTGCGGCTGAAACCCGGCTGGCTCAGGCCGTAGGGCATCGGGCAGGGAGCCGTGACTATAGGAGAGCAGATCTGCTGCACTGGAGGCACAATTACCACATCTATCAGGCCCGAAGAAGGAAAGGCTAAGAGAAAGGTCAGTGGATTTTGCTAACTGGAGAGGAGAAGAGCGGGTCCAGCCAAACTGCTCCCAGGGCAAGGAGGCAGTGGGAGGCAGCTGTAGCAGCAGGAACCCTCAGCCGCAGCGGCTTCCACTGGGCTGCTTCAGAGCCCTCGGCCTGCAGACAGCAGGGGGGGGATGACATGATCCATCGAGGCCAAGGGCTCTTGCGTCGAGTGGCCTGGATCTGGATCATGGTCTTGAGTGGTGGTCCCGGGGTGCACTTTCAGTGAGCCAAAGCTGGGGAGGGGACTGCAGCATCCCACTAAGAGCTCCGGCAGCTGAGAGGGCCCCAGCGATTTGGGACAGAGCTTTCCCCCTCCAGGAAGCAGTTCCACAGAGCTAAAAAACCAAGCAATTAATAGACTGGCCAACATGAGAAAAAGGAAGCAAGCTATGAACAGCAGTAAAACTCTAGAATCCTTTTTTATGGACAAAAAAGACCAAAGTATGGAGCAGGAGGAAGACAACTCAGTCAGAACTCCCTCACCAAATGCTTCCAAGACACTGGAAGAATGCCTACTAGCTATACATCAACTGAAAAAGGACTTTGAAAACCAAATAAGAGAAGTGGAGGAAAAATTGGAAAAGAGAAATGAGAATGATGTGAGAAAGTCAT
>JAQQSW010017870.1:0-11370 GCA_028646575.1 Pseudocheirus occidentalis | reverse complement strand
CTTGGATAAAAATGCCTTTGTTGTTACATCTGCAAGTTAGTCTGTGCCTAGTTAGTTCCTTGGCTAGAACATAGTGCTAATGTGGTCAAGGTAGTTTTGTTCTGTTCTAGTCCATGGCCACAGACTATATACACTTAACCATAGTCCTTACTTCTCACATGTATATTGTTGGTCTCAAGAGGGACCAGTTCAATGATCCTGCAAATCAATTCCTACTTTTAAGTGAAATAAACAATACATCCTACTAACTGTGGTTTAGAAAGGTAATAAGTTTGACTAAAAAGGTTCTCTTTTCCATTTCCTGCATGTTAATAAATGAAGGTCAAATACACAGTTAGAGAAGCAAAGAATCTCAGCTCTAGATGGAAGGGACTATGGAGATTATTTGTTCTAACCACTCTTCTTTGACAGATAAGGAAACTGCTATAGAATGATTGGGTTAGGAATACTTAGCTAGTCTGTACAGAGATCCAATTTAGTATTTAGCTGTTTCTTAGTTATATGTGCCTTCAAGATATTGCTAGGTCTTACTTTATTGATCTGTAAGGATGTGATGCTTTCTCAGGTTCCTTCTAGCTTTAGATCAATGAACCTCAAATAATAATCATGATTCAGCCCTTTATGTCCCTGTATTAGGTAAGGATAACTTTTTTTTAGAGATCTTTAATTATTTGACTTAGGTTGAAGGGTTTCTAGGTCCCCCCAATTAAAATGTATTTATTGCCTGCTGATATTAGCAAGTGAGATATCAAAAAATTTTCACTAAGAAACAAAGTAGAAATTGGATTATTTTTATTTGATTTTGTTTATCCTGTGAATGCATTATTTTTCAACAGTAAGGTCCCACTTTTTGTTTGTTTGCTTGTGACTGTCTGTGCATTCTCATGACTGATCTTCTTTGGCATTATTTTTGTCTCCTGATGTATTTATACATCGAATTCTAAAAATATTTACCTGAAGGAAATAGTAAAATACATTTAGATGCTTATCAATGTTTCATGGGAAGAAATGTCCCTTCTCCTTGCCAAGGTTACCTCTTCTACATGCACTCTTGATCTCATTCCATTCCATCTTCTCTAGCAAATTCTACCAAATCTATCATCTCCATCCTCTAATATTTATTATCTCCCTATTTGACCGATTCCTTCTCTCTTACCTACAGACATTCCCATGTCTCCCCATCTTTAAAAACCCTCACTTGATCCCACACCTCAAACTGTCCTTTCCTTCTTGACTAACCTCCTTGAGAAAGTCATCTATACACATTGCCTCTATTATCCCTCTTGCTCAATTCTGACCCCCTAAGCCATCTGACTTCTGATTTAATTATTCAACTAAAATTGTTCTCTCCAAAGTTACAAGTAATCTCTTGATGGCCAAATCTAACAGCCTTTTCTCAGTTTTCATTCTTCTTGACCCCTCCAATGCCTTTGACACTGCTGATCATTCTCCTCCAAAAATTCTCTCTCCAGGTTTTTGTAACACTGATCACCCTTGGTTCATTAAAGAACAGTATCTACCTGTCTGCCTATTTCTTCTCGTTCTCTTTTGTTGGATCTGCCAACAGGTTAGCCTTTGTAACTAACCGTACTAACCCTAGAATCAGGATTATCATCTGCAACTCCTTCCCCTTACTTACTATACTTACTTTTTCTTATTTCTTTTCATACCAGATCTCTTCTGGTCCCATTTTCTTCACTCACATAGCCGCTACCATATGCATGGCTATTATCACTTCATATGTGGACTATTGCAATGGCTTTCTGGTTGCTCTCCTTCTATCTTTCCTTGCTCCAATCCATTCATTCTCTGCTCAGCTACCCAAATGATTTTTTGAACACACAGGTCTAACCATACCGCTTCCATACCCCTCTCACCTCCCAATTTTGGTGTCTCCCCGTTGCCTCCAGGAACAAATATAAAGCCCTCTAGTATTTAAAGCCCTTCAGAATCTGGCACCTTTCTACCTTTCTAGCCTTCTTATATTTTACTCCCCTCCATGCACTCTATGATCCAGTGACCTTGGCTTGCTTACTACTCTTCCTACATGGCACTTCATTTCCACCCCTTGTTCTTTTTCACTAGCCATTCCTCATGCCTCAAAATGCTTTCTTTCTTCACTTCTGCTTCCTGATTTATCTGGTTTCCTTTCAAGCACAGTTCAAATCCTACCTTCTGCAAGAGGCCTTTCCTAGTCCTTTCCCCTGCCAGGGCCTTTCCTCTAAGATTACGCCTCATTTGAATTACGTAGATTTTCTATGTCTAGTTGCATGTCTCTCCCATTAGAACATGAACTCTTTGAAGGTATTGACAGTGTTCTTGTGTTTCTTTGTATGTCTAGTGCTTAATGTAGCGCCTGACAGATAGTTGTTATTGTTTGTCCTTCCTTTCCAAAGAGGGCCAGTGACAAGATGGGGGGATATCTTGACTTGCCCTTGAATTGGATTTAAGTGAGATGGAGTTGCATAAAGTTGTCAGCCTCACTCTCTCTTCCAGTCACTGAAGTCCAGTGTCAGGACAGAAGTCAAGATGACTGGTCATGACCTGGGATGCAATGTCTTCAGTGCCTCAACAAGCTCTAAGTGCTTCTCAGTGCCTGCTTCAGCTTCTTTCATGGTTATTGGAGCAAATTTTTCTCATCCACCCATTCTTCTGGGGGAAGTCTTCACATACTTAGGGTAGATAGCTCCCCAATTTACCTTTGGGTTTGAGGCCTGTCAGTTACTCTCAACCTGGTTCAGCCCATTTCCTAAGAAGGTTATACTGGGGTATGCCCTCTGTACATGCTACAACTTCTTTGGAGCCTCAGGTGAGAGTTGAGTGTTAGGTGGATGTGCAATCTGTAAAAGCTTGGCAAGTCCTCACACCACAGGTGCTAGTCCTCCCTGAACACACCCTAGTATATAGGAGGTGCTTGCTAATTAATCAATTGAGTGCTTGTTGATTAGGAGTAGATTGTCAATGAGTAAGAAATCAAGTGAAATATGTGGTTCTTTGGTTTCCAAATGTCAATTAAAATTTTTTTTAAATAAAAAACTTGTTTAGTTTAAATAATTTTAGTCCCAAGCAAACAATATTTTAAATCCATAAAACATCAAAAAATTTAAAACGTTAAATATTTTTATAGTTCAAATAATTTCAGTCCTAATGAAGCAATATGGTCAATCTTCAAACTATCAAAAGTATCCCAAAAGAGGAATGAGTGAATTTGCTTAGAGGAATCTTTGGGAAGAGGTTCTAGAGCATCTGTTATAGATATTTTAGAGGAAATAAGTTTAAAGAAATAAAGTTCCTTGCCTGAGATCATGCCAAGCAGCCCATGGTAGAGTGAGGATGTGAATTGAGGTCCTCTTGGCTCAAAATACAGCGCTGTTTTTGTTTTTGTTTCTTTTCCTTTAACGTGTTCCTTGAGGACAGAGATTCAGTTTTCATGATTTGTGTGATAATTAGGATCTCTTCCATTGCCTAGTGCACAATATGTAGTAGAAACTGTAAATGGTTGTTAAATAAAATAGTTAAATAATTTGGAGTTTTTTACATTTATTTTGTGACAAATTCCTTCCCTGTCCCCTTTCTGCCTCTTTCCCTATTTCTTTTACACTCTCTGTCCTCCCTTAAAAAAAATGCTCTTTGGCTTTAAATTAAAGTGAATTGAAATTATCCTTTAAGAAGATTAACTGAGAAACAAGGTATTTACAAACCAGAGAAGAGAAAATTTATGGGGGGGCATACTGTTTGCCTTAAAGTATTTTAAAGGCTGATGGACAGAAGAGGGGTTGGACTCGTTCTGTTTGGCACCAAAGGTCAAAATCAAGAAAATGGAAGTTATAGAGGGGGAGATATTGTCTCTGCGCAAGGAAAAACATCCATATCATTGAAGGTATCTAAAAGTGGAAGAGTTTTCCTTGGGAGAAGGTGCCTTCTCCTTCACTGGAGACTGTAAAGTAGAGACCGGGCTTGGAGGGGCCAAAGGAGCATCTCTGACTCCTCAGGGAGGATGTTGAGGAGATTCTTGTTGCAATCTAGGTTGGATTAGATGATAGGCAAGATGTTCTTCAACTTGGAAATTCTTTGATGTTCATCTTTAAGGTCTGATTGAAATGAATCATTTATCTGCTGCCTTAACAAGGGTTAAATAAGAAAAGATAGTACAATACCATGTAGTTGGCAGAAAGGAAGTCTTGCGCATCATGTACTGATCTATATTTTGAAAAGCCTATTAAAAGCAGCTAAATTTAGACTTACAACTCAGATTTGTAGTGAAGGTTTCTTTTTAAGTCTTTGATTCAAAGGGAAATGTAAATATGATGACTTTTCACCAGCTGGGGAGTTGTTCTTTTAGGGACCTTCAACATATGCTAACTGAAACTTTCACATCTTCTACTCTTATCTATTTCAGAAGGCTAATAGTCTGATCACAGGTTCATAGACTCTTATGCTGCAAAGGGGCCTTAGTGATTAGGGAACTGAGGCACAGAGCAGTAGAGTAACTTGTTCTAGGTAACAGCTAGAAGTGAAAGTTTCTACACTATTAGCCTAACCCTCTTTCAGGCATGCCACTGAATCTATGAGGCTGTGTAATTTACAAATAATCTCATTTTGACTTCACAATAACACTGGGATGTAATCCCCATTTTACAGATGAGGTAACTGAGGCATAAAAAGATGGAATGTCTTGTTCAGAATCACATAGTAAGTTTCTGAGACCAGATTTGGAATCAGCTAGAAGCAGGCTTCTCTTCGACCTTTAATACTTCAATAGATCTGTGATTTTACTGATATCTATACTCCTTTTTCCAAAGCAGAGCATAAACTTTCTGAGTTCTTCTAGTAGATGAAGTACTTTGCAAAGGGCTTGTTATGTAGGCTTAGGTGTTTTGGTTGCAGCCTTGATTTTGCTCATGCATACACATGCATATAAATATACAGACACAGATTAAGTTTTTCAAAGTTAGTGTCTGATTTTTGTCTTTGTACCCCCTTCTCCTCCCAGTTCCTTGACCATAATAAATGTATAAATGCTTTTTAACTGATATGTTTATACACATACATATACACATAAGTGTATTCATATATAGCTGTGTGTACCCCCCAGAATTCCAGTTCCTGCCAACTACTTGGTCAAGCAAATGTCCTTGTCCCAGAATTTAAAGAAAAAGCTCAAAAGTAATCCTGAGATGCTGTTTGATTTCCTTTCTTTTTTAAAATTCTTCCATTAGCTCTTCTAAGCTTACTCCTTTATATTTTGGGAGCTGGGAGATTAAAAAGTCCTTCTTCTCCTTTAAGCCCCTCATATTTTTTCTCTACAATGGTATATTTGAGATGATTAAATATAGTAAATAAAATCAGGAAGTAAGTCAGAAAGAAAATATGGAACAAAATATTCTTTTTTTAAACTCCTAACATTAATCTCCACACCAACCTCCTGATTTTATATCTTATATTTTCCTGAAATGACTATGAGTTTGACCTATTGTCACTTGCTCCTGGAAGTACTGATTGATTTGTAGCTAATGTAAAGACAAAATAAGTAGTAGATTTGTTTATGAACAAAGAGAGGGAGCAGAGAAGGAAACTCTATCTGTAAACCTTTTGTTGTCCAGTCATTTCAGCTGTATCTGACTCTTTGTGACCCCATTTGGGGTTTTCTTGGCAAAAACACTAGAGTGGTTTGCCATTTCCTTCTATAGACGTGGCTAAATTACTGTCTGAATGATTAGGTTCTTTGATTAAAAAATAATCCAGTTTTACCAGCTGATTCTGTCTAGCAGAAGAAGGTAAATTAGGGGGTCATTAATGTTCAGGCAAGGTGCTATACAGAATTAGCTGACAGATTCAGTGAAGTCACTTGCCAAAGGGAATTGTTTTCTTCTTCCTAGTAGTATGTTAAGAAATATTCAGTGAAAAATTTGTTGGTTATATTTCTAACAATGACCTGAAATTAATTTGGAATATCTTCAACTTTAAGAAGGGTAAAATGTGGTCTCCCATTTTCAGCTTCGTTTTCATTTTCTCTCATGTTCCATTAAATAGAATTGTTACAATAGACAAAGGAGAAGTCTCTTTGGGACAAGATTATTCACATCTATGGCACATTTAGGCAGCAGCTCTAGTCAGTGACATTTTGCTGCCCACTGGTCTTTGTTAAAATCTTCTCTTGTTGCAGAAATACTATTGGGGATTAATAATTCTCAATGTCTTCAGCAGAAACAATAGGCTACCCGAAAAACAGGAAATCTGAGCTATGGCAGAGCAGGTTTCTTCTTTTGGGAGAAGTCGCAGTGGTATCAAGGCATCTAAGTACACATAACAATTGGCCACATTTTCTTACTGGGCCTCAGAGGGATATGGGGTATTAGATTATCATAACAGTCTCTCATTTCCTAAAAATAATAAGGTGTAGGTGAATACTGTGGCATGTCGATTTGGGAAGGCACTAAAGTGTCATTGCTGGCAATAGGAATTTAACTGTTCTCTGAAGAACCTAAATTCTTTAAACCAACATGCTTAAGGAAGCGGCCTCATGAGTCACCTATTAATTTGTTGTATTGTGCACATTTAATTCGTTCATTCTCTCTATATATACATATATACCCTTGTATATGTATGTATTTGAGACTGGGTATCTGCATATAAAAGTGTAGTATCCACCCACCAGCCTTATCCCCCTGCTGATCAGCATAGGAGCTTTAACCTAATCCCTTTCTAACCTCTGTAGGCAGCCTAACGGTCTCCTTCTCCCTCCACTTGGACACCTACCATATTGGTACCAGTTATGATGTGGATACCTGATCAGTTTGGGGCATGGCAACTCAGAACTCCTGACCTCAAGGATCTATCAGGTGTAGCTTCTCTAGTAGCAGAATTTATCAGCATATGCCACCACACAGGGCATTTCTAATAGTGAGAACATTATTAATATAGGAAGCATCTATTGTCAAAAATGTTACAATATAGATGGTCTAGATCAGTGGTTCTCAACCTTCCTAATGCCGTGACCCTTTAATACTCATATGTGGGCATATCTGCACATGGGCGGACCCACCTGGAGATGGATAGAGGAGTGGTGCCTCAGTTCCTGAGACCATCGGAAATGTGTGATCCCTGTGACCCCTTGCAAAATACTTTACAAATATTGCCCAATTATTGGATTATGCAAACCTAAAATTAAAGGGAACTTGGAGGTTATCTAGGCCAATTCTTATCCATCCATACTGTATCATCTAGACCACTGGTTCTCAACCTGTGGCTTGTGACCCCTTTGGGGGTTGAACAACTCTTTCACAGGGGTCATATTGTATGTTGTAATTATTGTAACATTTTTGACAAGTGACTGCCAGCCTCTGTTTGATGGGGAATTCATTACTTAACAAGACATTTAATTACAGTTTTCTACAGTTTTACTCTTTTTTAATTGTTGTTATAACTGTTATGTATTTAAAAACATTATTCTGAGAAGGGATTCCATAGGTTTTACCACACTGTCCAAGGGGTCCATGACATGAAAAATGTTGGGGGACAAACTCAACGACACTGGTTTATCTCCTTGTGTGTGTTTGTGTTCAGGATTGTTGAGATAGTTTAATTCTGACCTCCGAATATTTAGAATATCACAATATTTAATACTATCACCTCTTTTCCTCCTTTTTATATCTTATCAGAATTTATTTATTTATTTTTAGTTTTCAACTTTCATTTCTATAAGATTTTGAGTTCCAAATTTTCTCCCCATCTTTTCCCAACCCTCACCCCAAGATGGCAAGCATACTGATTACTCCTTCCCCCAGTCTGCCCTCTCATATATCCTCCCCTATTTCTCCCCTTCCCTCCTTCCCCCTTACTTTCTCATAGGGTAAGATGGATTTCTACACTCCATTGCCTGTATATCTCATTTCCTGGTTGCATGTAACAACAATTTTTAGCATTTGTTTTGAAAACTTTGAGTTCCAGATTCTCTCCTTCCGTCCTCACCCACCCCCTGCAGTTCTACTCTTTAATGCACTTTTACTTATTTTGAACTGGTCTACCTTTCTGAAATTTTAGTCTTCTTTCCACCTCAAGTCCATATATTAGTATCTTCAAATCATCTCTCATACATCATGGTTTCAAGTCCCCTTTACTATCCTGGCTTCCCTCCTCTGGATACAGGTCAGTTTATTAATGTCCCTGTGGAACTGGGGTTTGAATAGGGTCAACTAGATGACTTATTAGAAAAAGCGCTAAAAAAAAAAAAAAGCGCTGCACCTGGAATGGGGAGGACCTTAGTTCAAATTCAGCTTCAGACACCTACTAGTTAAGTGACCTTGGGCAAGTCACTCAATTTTTGTTTGCTTTAAGCCACTTGGAGAAGGAAATGACAAACCACTTCAGTAACTTTGTCAAGAAAACCCCATAGATAGTATGGTCCCTGGGCTCACAAAGAGTTAGACACAGCTGAATAACGACAACAAATATATACAATACAATATTCCATATTTGGTCTTACTAGGCCTGGGAACAATGGAAATGCCTTCATCTGGATAATATGCTTCTATTCGTGGAGCTTGAGATAGCATTGAAATTTTGGGCACTAGTTACTTGGTTGATTCCTGCTGAATGGCATGTGGTCAACTAACACTCCCAGACATTTTTTGGTGTGACATTGCTTTGAAATGATAGCCCATCCTTTAAAATGAACATAAGATTAAGAAGCAGGAGTGGGATATGACTTAGGGGTTTGAAAAAGGAACATAATATTAAGTAGATGTGTCAAATTTATAGCCTGCAAAACTCCCCATTGTGGCCCAAATCAGATTAAAATGTAATTAGGAAATATTTGATGAAACAAAATACAATGTGACATAGATACTATTGATTTGTAGTTTTCTAAGGCAGTATGCAGTCCACAGGGATCTGTTTCTATTTGAGTTTGGCGCCACTGGTATAGGAGAAAGACCACTGGTCTTGGAGTCAGAAGTTGTGTTGAGTTGTTGACACTAAACAGTATGACTGCTGAATCATTTAACCCTTCTTGAACTTCAGCCTTCTCATCTGCAAAACAGGATGAGAGGTTGTTAGAGATATGCATGAAAATGCATGTTCTACCTATCTTACAGGGTAATGGTGAGGAAAATATTTTGTAAATAACATGGAAGTGTATTGAATATGACCTGTTATTTGCTCGTAGGAAAAAGAGAAATTCTTTGTTAAGCTACCATATTTTGTAGGCTTCTCTTTTCCCCCTGATGATTAGGCGAGAAAGGAGAGATACCAACAGTGCTGGTACAGAGCTATTTGAATACCTTTCATTTATCCACATCGCCACTAAAATTTTCACCATTTTCAGCAGTATGCTCAGGCATGCACCAATTAATTGGATGGTTATAATGAGCTTGGTATTTTCAATTATAATTAAATTTAGTCAGAAATTTATTCTTTCTCAAAGAATGTTATGTGTTATGAGATTCCAAATTATATTCATTCCATGAGTGAAATTTTTAAGCAGTGGAGAATGATTAATATTGTTATAGAGAGTTAAGAATCTGTGTATTGTAAATCAGACCTGCCTTCATTATGCTAGGCCAGTAATTTCCCTCACAGTTTTCTCTATTCTATTACTGGATCATTTATAATGGGGAGTTTTAGGAGAAATGGAGGTCTGTGGGTAGTCTGTGGATGGGATGCACCCTGAAGAGGTGAAGCAAACCTTATATTCTGTTCTTTGTCTGATTTCATATTTTCTGTCACATTGAAAACCTAAGAACCAGAAAAATGCACTTAGGGCTCATTGATATTGACAAGTTTACCCAGTTTGTAATGCAATACAGTTGTGGAGTGGGTTACCATGAAATATTGTGCTTGACTACAGAAATGAGTAATGAAAACAGAATGATTGGTCAACTATGGGGGAGGGGATTAACTTTTTTTGTGTGTCAGGGACCCCTTTGGCAGTCTGGAAGCCTATGGATTCTTTCTTAGGATGTTTTTATATTCAGAGGATAAAATATTTTGGATTATACAGGAAACCAATTATGTAAAAATATGAGTTCATGGACCCCAGATCAAGAATCCCTTTAGTAGAAGAGGCTTGCAGTAATCTAATAAGGTACCTTGTCCTTTGGGATTTTCTTATAATAGTAAAATTTGTAATTTTCTGAGTTAGTATGCAGCCTGTCTGATGGTATGGAATGATGCTGAAGCTACCTAGTTTGAGCTTAAATCAGGGTAGTCACATGTAACACCAAGTGGTAGCTTTCAACATGCATATATGTGGAACAAATTGTGATAAGATATTTTTGGTGCTGACTCTTTGGTTTTCCCTTCCTTCAATACATTCTCAATATGACAAAGGGAAAGTAGATGAATTTAGGAAATTACTCTTAGAATGAATTTAGTGATTTTCTTAGAATTTGGAGGGAAGGGGGGCGGAGCCAAGATGGTGGCATAGAAGGTCCCGCAGCTCCCACACCACCACCCTAAACACCCATAAAATATGAGCCCAGACAAAGTCTAGGAAAGTCTAGGACTCTCAGACTCACAAAAATACAGAGAACACAGCTCTCGCTGAAGGCAGCTCGGCAGCAGGGACTCAGCGCTGCCGCTGGAGCGAAGGCTGGAACAGCCGGAAGACTAGACCGCGGCCAGGCCTGGGGCAGTGGGAAGGAGCTGAGCAGAGCCCCGCAGAGGTTCTAAAGCCTCCAGAACCTCCACATCTGCCAAGGAGTGAGGAACAGGACAGGAGAGAGGCAGCTCGGACCACAGTGGAGCAGAGACAGGGAGCCCAAAACCCTGCCACTGCGGCCAGGCAAGACCCCAGGGCGTCCAAGAGGAGCAGTGGAGCCTCCCAAACAGCAGCATGAGTCTACTTCAAAGAAAATCTAAAGCACCGGCCTAAGGGGATCTTTAAATCTTCAGATATGGTTAGTGAAAGTGAAACTTTGAAAATTAATTTGGGGGGGGGAGTAAAGCAGTTCGGCCATTCTGCCCCCAGGGCAAAGAAGCAGTGGGGGAAGGGAACTGCTGGATCCTCCCTGTGGCCCCCACCAGGCTGCTTCAGAGCCCCTGGCCTGCGGACTCAGCAGGGCGGCTGAATCAATTGATCAGGGCCAAATGCTCTTGCGTTGAGCGGCCTGGATCTGGATCGTGGTCTTTGGTGGTGGTCCTGGGGTGCACTTTCAGCAAGCCAAAGCTGGGGAGACTTGCAACACCCTCCTAATAGTGCCGGCACTTGGGAAAACCCCAGCGATTTGGAACAGAACTTCCCCCCTTGGAAGCAGAGTTTCACAGACCTAAAAAAACCAACCAATTAATTGACTGGCCAACATGAGAAAAAGGAAGCAAAATAAAAGCAATAAAACTCTAGAATCCTTTTTTTTGTGGACAAAAAGGGTC
>JAQQSW010017869.1:0-11370 GCA_028646575.1 Pseudocheirus occidentalis | reverse complement strand
ATGCTAGGGTGCTTGCTGATACAGTGGGGGAAGGAAGGGGAGAAATCTGAAACTCAAGTGATTCTGGAATTGAATCTTGTAAACTAAAAGTAAACAAACAAGTCAATAAAAAAAAGAATAGTCTACCTCTACCCCTGTCTCAGGATAAGAGCAAATGTGTGTCTCCCATTGACAAGTGTTTCTCAAATAGTTAAGAAGATATTACAACTCCTGGGAAAGATTAATGGGAGGAGGAAGGTGTTTCTTCACACCCTTCAACTTTTTTGTGTGTTGGGGTTGGGGGGAGGGAAGACAAAAAGGAAAAGTAATGAAGGATAGAGGAAGGAATTTACCAAATTAGTTTTATTTTCCAGGACCTGAGGTCACTGATATGGTCAATCACTCCATCATTAGGATCCCAGTTACCTTCAAATATTTAAGTGTAAGACTTAGTGTTTAAATCCATGTTTTGTTTTGTTTTTTTAATTCCAAATGTTTTTCTGAGCAAAAATATGGAGGGTGGCATATCTAAGAAGGAATGAAGGAGAGACTCAGGAAGCTGAGCTTTCAAGTCAGCTATAGTTAACATTGGGTACAAAAGACTTCAAATGCCCAGGTCAGAACAGAGTCAGAGTTAATTTGAAATATTCTACTTTTCTTTATGTGACAAGTGGTGACAAGGATGGATTCCCGTGGCTCCATTATGGATTGCATTTGCACTAGAATGCCAGGACTGGGGTGAAATTATAGTCTGTTACTTTGTTTCCAATCCACCAGCTCCATGAATCCTGTAGGAACATGCAAATTGCTGTCCACAGCTGCATGAAAGTTATGGAACAAAGAGAGAATAAGCTGCCCATTTAGCTACAGTCCAGATTTCATCTGAGAATGAGATGGGCCTCCCAGTGAGTCACTTCATTGTAAGCAGGGAGAAAAAAATGAATCCAGCAACTCTCTCACAAAAGCATGTCAACTTAAAAAATGTTCTATATTTTAGGGTAAGGTTTATAAGTTTTATTTTCCCCATCCAGTCTATAAAAAATTAAATAAGGAGAATAACCAATCAATTTTGGGAAGTTTCCCTATCAATCTCTCAGTTTAGTCATAACTAATGGAAGGTGAATGGAGCTTAGTCTTGGGGCAGTAAAACTTGGAGCAGAGGTTCTTAACCCAAAAAGGACCTGTGAATAAATTTCAGGTGGGGAATAAAGGAGTTATTTTATTTACATTAATCTTTGATTTCCTTTGTAACATTAGGCATTTTATTTTACGTATTTAAAAATATTACTTTGAGACAAGGTCTGTAGGTTCTAGTAGACTATAAAAGGGTTTATAATACTAAACACATTTGAGAACCGCTAATTCAGAAGATACTAACTGCATTTCAACAATGTGAAAACAACTGGGATTGGTTGTAAATAGAAATGACTAGGAATATGAAGTAATCACATACTACATATCTCTTTCATGATTGGGGCAGAGTCCCAGATGAATTCCTCCAGAATCCAGCCCTGGCCTGCTCTCTCCATGCTGCCTTTCACTTCCTCACTGTTTCTTTCTCCCTGATAGGGTCACAATGGAATTGAAGGAGTTTTTCATAATCGTTACTTCAACAACATAATTTGTCCTTTGACCTACATGTAAATTTTTGTTGCTTGTTTTAAGTATTAATTCTGGCTCTTGTTGACCCAGGAAAATTGAGAAGATTTTATGTTATACCCAAGTTGTCATGCATGTCAATGGAAGGAATTATCACATGCAGAAGAAATCATAGGTCTGGACAAATATAAGGTAGGGAGAAAAAGATAATGACACTAGGGCTATAATGCTTGGGAAAAATTAAAGCACATTAAATGTGAATTTTTAAAGAAAGGTAGACATAAAATGGAAAATATACATTAGCAAAAAGAACCCTGCCCCTGCTAAAAAAAATCCAGTGGAAATCTACAAACCCAGTTGGCAATACTGTATCATGTTATGCTGTTTTCCACGTGGATCACCATCTATTGCATCACTAAGCTGCCTAGGTGATGTGGTAGAAGGAAGTCCTTATTTCTGCACTGGGTGAAATCAGATGAGCTCCAAGGTGTCTTTAAATCCTAAGATTTCTATGACTTAGACCTTAGTGTGATAGAACAAGATTTTAACAGAGATAGGAGAGGCATTCCTGGAGAAGGGAATGGGAAGGGGAAACTAAATGCCTTTGGGGGAGAAGGACATGGTGAAAATCAGAGGTGTTTGGACTAAAAGGTGTCTTACAGATCTAGTTCAATTCTCTTATTTTATAGATGAAAATATGGACATCCGTATGTTTCCCATGATTTTGCACACATAACCTATATCAGGTATATCAGATTCTTAGTTGCCTTGTGGAGGCAGGAGGGAGTGGAAGGAAGGAGAGAAAAATTGGAACTGAAAAACTTACCAAAATGAATATTAAAAATGATCTTTACATATGATTGGAAAAAATACTTTTAAGAAAATATAGACATCCAGAAAAGTGTGTTGACTTGTGGAGATCTCTCTCTCTCTCTCTCTCTCTCTCTCTCTCTCTCTCTCTCTCTCTCACACACACACACACACACACACACACACACACACACATACAGTCAGTAGCTGAGACTGGATTTAAACCCTACTTAGTTGAAGTTAGATCTAGAGATCTATTTACTCTTCTTTGTTTAATGGGGAACAGAAACAGAATGAAGAAATAGGCTATAAACTTCATGATATTTTTCTCAGTATTCTGCACTACTTTTGGTTGAAAAGAATATAATGTGTAGGAACTTTTTAAAAGGAAGGTCCCAGACTTGATGGCTTTTGGAATTATTCCTCCAGCTGTGTTCTGTTTAGCCAATTCTTTAAAATCAATGAACTGCTTACAGAAGTTGTACAAGTATTACTCATCAAACAGACAGAGTAATCATTCAGAAGCTTGGATGGAACTGCTCCACTGGTTGCTCATCAGCTTCTGCCTGGCTGTTCTCTGCTACAACTGAATAACACTAAGGATAGAAATGACAACCACCTGCTGGGTTAACTGGCACGTGAGAATGTCAGAGACTTAAAGAACCTCTTCTTCACTATAGTGTGTTGCCAATGGTATTTGCTTAGCTGAATAACCTTTCTCATACTTATGGAAATAGGCCTTTCCCTTTTCTCCAACAGACATCAATAGATGAAAACACCCTTAAACTTTCTTTGGTTGATTTCCTCTATCTGCTAATCAAAATACAAGATGTATCTATCCTACCTTGCAAAACCTAATCAACCTTTTATGGAAACAAGAGATAGTATTTCTTAAGTGGTTGGTTTAGCACTCTATTAGGTCAATGAATTTCTCAAAAGACAGAGAAACTTTTTGAGCCTTTCTTAAGAGGCGCTGTTGGTTGCTTAGATGCACCTATTTTTTAAAATTGACAGTTTTTGATTGTTGCATCATATTCTTTTCTGAAAATATCCCTTATCCCATTCCCCACCCAATAAGCCACACTTTATAACAAAGTTTTTTTTTTAATGAAAGGAAAAAAAAGTAATTCAACAAAACCAACCATGTTTAAATGTATACAAAATATTACACACCTCACCCATTCAAAGAAGCGAAGGAGATCTAACTTTAGTCTTCTCTAGGTATAAACTTCACAGAGCATTTGCCTTTAACTTTGTCGGTCATTGTATGTATTATTTTCTAGGTCTGGGAGGTAGGGCTCACAGTTCAGTGTTTTAGAGTTACTTTCAAAGAATACCAATGGATTTTATCATTCAGCGGACCACTCTTTTAGTGGGTTGCTCACTAAATGACAAATAAAGTTATACTATGAGCTTGAACTAAAAAGACCAAATTTTAAGAACACCTCAAAAGACCAAGCTGTATCAAATTGACTCAGTGTATTTTTTTGCCATAATGTGAACAAAATAGAAATATGGGGAACATTTTTATTTACAAGTAAAATTGTAATGAATGGTTTGCATCTCTATATACAAGGTCTTTCTATTATGAAATCATGAACCAATTAAGTTATTCACGGGTCTGACTATGGGGTAAAAAGGGGATCATGACCTAACATCTTGAAAGTAAAATTTCTCTATTCATATGAAACAAGGATGTAATTGGATATTAAAGGACCAAGAGTATCCAACTGATCATACAAGAAAATGAGAAAACTTTGACTCAACCCTTGGTCACACTAACATTGGAAAGTTTTTGTGAAAAGACACTTTTGTTACCCTTAAAAAAAGATTTTGGATATGTGGTATAGCCTTGGCTGAATCAAAAGACTCCTGTGTCTACTTCTCGTTTTTTAGGGCCTCAGGAATGCAGCAGTTCTGTCCAGTAGGAAAATACAAAGCAGATAGAGTATTAGAGATGCTCATCTTGTACAAGGTGACCAGGTAAGAAGATTTGGTCATTTTTCAACAAAACATTCACTAGTTTCAGTATGGTCCCTCTGGATGCATCCTTCTCACCCTGTCCACCATCTTGTCCAGGTCCACTGATCTAGTTCATAAAGATTTTGACATGCCCACCAGCTGCCTGATTGAAGCCCATGGATACTGCACCCAGGAACTTGTCAACCTGCTTCTGACTGGCAAAGCCGTGTTCAATGTTTTTAATGATAAAGTGGATCTGGATTCAGGAAATGGGAACTTCACCCGACCTCAAAGAAATCATATCTCACAGTGATGTTGGGCTCCTGTCTCTGAACACTATGACATTTGTCAGGTGGGCTGCTATCTAAAGACGTCCAGGTATCCCATCAGGTTCGTGTGCAGCAAGCTTCACTTCAGCATCCTTTTCAGCCTGCAATGAGACCTCCTCAGTGACTGGAAAGCAGGGAGAATATTTGATCTCTATTACTATGAAGGGCTAGCTAACCAGCAGGGAGATATTTGGCTGACTATAGTTATGACCCAGCCTATGCCTGGAGGCAAAGAGATGGACCTCATTCTCTCCCTTAGACTCTGCATTTGAAGCAAGTGGAAGGATGCTTTTGTGGACTGGAATGGTACAGGACCCATCCTGTGAGCCTGGGCTCTGGCAGTCCTGGCCCTGAAGCTGCCACTGTGCTCCTGCCAAGGAAAACTTACAGAAATCCCCTCAAGTTTTCTTTTGGACACACTTTCTCTGAATATATCCAGCCTCCAAACATCCTAAATCTGCCTGCCTACTGCTGTTGTCTTAAAGGTCTGCCCAAAGAAGCGTCCCCTATTCGTTGTCTGGCCACCTCACGCCTGGATTTTCTCCTCCTCCCTTGATCCCAGGGAAGACCCAGAACAGCCCATGTTGCTTGATTTCCATCCCACTAAAGCAGGGGCTCAAAGTGAAAAAAATGTTGATGTTTGTGTCAGAAGATCTTATGAAATAGGAAGTAAAGGTTTCCATATCTGACATGACTACTTAGAGAGGAGGATTCTGGATAGAGATTTGTGTATGGTGGTCTTCAATCTTGGAGAGTATAAACATGTACTACTAAAAATGAGCAAGCAATATTTGAGTACAAAAAAGTAGGTATCTTTAAAATGTTTCTTTAAAAAAATTCTAGAAAATAGCTAATATATAAATTTGGATTCTGACAGAAAAGTTAGAAACCTGTTGGTGAATTTTAAAGTGAGCAAATGTAATTTAAAGTCTTCTTCAATAAGGATTTTCCTTAACATTTATATAATATTTTTTAAGGTTTTCAAAGTAAATTACATGAATTATTTCTATTAACTCTCACAAAAACTATGTGAGGTAAGTAATATAATTTTCCTAATTTTTACAGATCAAGAAACTGAGACTGAGAGAAATAAAGTAACTTGCTCAAGGCCACAAAGCTTATAAGTATCTAAGATAAGCTGAGTCTTCCTCACTCCAAATCTACTGCTCTAGGCACTATAGTTTGGACCCTGATGAAAGGTAGCTTCTTTATGTAATTTGAATGTCGTATTACAGGTGTTAATCAATTGACATAGATTGCATTTTTTAAAATCTTGTTTAATCGGTGGGGGTTGGAGAGAGACCAGATGGCAGAGAAAAAACAGGAACTATGCTGGGCTCCAGTTCCAACCACCTCCAATACCTGTAAAATGTAATTCTAAACAAATTTTAGAGCTGAAGAACCCACAAAGTGACAGAGGGAAACAAATCTCCCACTGAAGGGTGCCTGGCAGGCTGACAAAAAGGTTCTATTGCACCAAGCAAGGAGCTGAGCACAGTAGTGAGCCATGAGGTTCCAGCCCAGGGGCAGTGCCGACCAGCAGCACAGAATGGCCAGAGCAGACTTCAGGAAAGTGAATCACCAGCAGCTGTGGTGGTTTCCAGACTTCTCAAACTATAAACACCAAAGAAAAAGTAAAAGGTCAGTGGAGAACTCTGTTGGAACCCAGGGATAGAAGAGTGTGGTACGGCCCCTGCCCCCAAGACAAGAAGTGGCAGAGGTGCAGTGGCTGGAGCTGTGGCCAAATAGCTGCCTCCAAAGTTCCTGGCCTGCAGAACATAGGGAGACCAAGCAACCATTCAGCGGGTAATCACTCTTGCTTTGACCTGCTTGGATTTGGATCTCAGTCTTCGGTGGTGGTCCTTGGGTATATAGCAGTATGCCAGAGCATAGGATGTCTCTAGCGAGGGTGCCCTACTCAGACCTCTGACAACATTTGCAAAACCCCCAGAGATTTGGGACATAGCTCACTCCACTCTGGAAGCAGAGTTCTACCATGGCAAAGAGCTCCAAAGGCAAGTAATTGTTTGGCAAGATGAGCAAGCAGAGGAAACACAATTAGACCACAGAATCCTTTTATTTTTTTGGAGACAAAAAGGATCAGAACATAGAAGCAGAAGTCAATGAAGTCAAGACCCCTGTATCAAAACCTTTCAAGAACAATATGAACTAGTTACAGGCCATGGTTACAGGCTCAAGAAGGATTTTGAAAATCAAGTAAGAGAAGTGGAGGAAAAATTGGGAAGAGAGATGAGAATGATTAAAGAAAATCATAAAGAGCAAGTCAACAGCTTGTTAAAGGAGACCCCCAAAATAGAGAAGAAAATAACACCTGAAAAAATAGACTAACGCAAATGGCAAAAGAGGCCCAAAAAGCCAATGAGGAGAAGAATGCCTTAAAAAGTTGAATTTCCAGATGGAAAAGGAATTTTAAAAATTCATTGGAGAGAATAATTCCTTCAAAATTAAATCAGAGCAAATGGAAGCTAATGACTTTTTGAAAAATCAAGATGCTATAAAACAGATCAAAACAAAAGAAAAATAGAAGGCAATATAAAATATCCCACTGGAAAAAATCAAACTTTTAAAAAGAAATGTTAAAAAATAACCTAGAAATTGGGTTCAGGAGAAATCATTTAAAAAATTATTGGACTACTGGAAAGCCATGATCAGAAAAGAGCCTAGAAATCATCTTTAAAGAAATTCTCAAGGAAAATCACCCCAATTTTCTAGAAACAGAGAGCAAAATGTAAATTGAAAGAATTCACCAATCACTTCTTAAAAAAGATCCCCAAAAGGAAAGAATATCATAGCCAAATTCCAGACCTCCCAAATCAAAGAGAAAATATTACATGCTGCCAGGAAGAAACAATTTGAGTATTGTTTGAAACACAATCAGGATAATACAAGATCTAGGAGCTTCTACATTAAAAGATCAAAGGGCTTGCAATATGATATTCCAGAGGTCAAAGGAGCTAGGATTAAAACCAAGAATCACCTACCCAGCAAAATTGATCATAATGCTTCAGGGGAAAATATGGCCATTCAATGAAATATAGGATTTTCAATTATTCTTGATGAAATAAACAGAGCTGGGCAGAAAATTTGACTTTCAAATACAAGAAGCATGAGAAGGTAAACAGGAAAAAGAAATCATAAGCAACTTATTAAAGTTTAACTATTTACATTCCTAGATAGGAAAATGATCATTGTAAATCATGAGACATGTAAATCAGTATGAGGATAGTTGAAGGGAATCTCTATCTCTGTCTCTGTCTCTATCTCTATCTCTATCTCTATCTCTGTCTCTGTCTCTGTCTCTATCTCTATCTCTGTCTCTATCTGTATCTCATCTCTATCTCTGTCTCTAACTCTACCTCTGTCTCTATCTACATCTACATCTACTTCTTCATCTACATCTACATCTATGTCTATATCTACTTCTACATCTACATCTATATCTATATATCTATGTATACATACATATGTATGTATGTATGTATAGGAGGGTGTGTGTGTGTATAGATGCATATGTGTGTATCTGCATGTACATGTATACATTAGACAGAAGACACAGGATCAGTTGAATAAGGAAGGATGAAATCTAAAAAATAAAATTAAGATGTCAGAGAGGATTACAATGAGAGAAGGAGAAAAGGACATATAGAATAGGGTGAATTGTCTCATCCAAAAGAGGCAAGAGAAAACTGTTACTGTAGAGGGGAAGAGCAGGAAGGTGAATGAGGAAAATAAGGAAAAGGATCTAAAAATGAAAGTTTTAAAAAGAAATGTTAAAAAAATAATAAAGGGAATGGATCAAATTTACTCTCATTGAATTTGGTTTAAGAGGGAATAACATACACTCATTTGGTATCTTGCCTTACAGAAATGTAGCAGGGAATAAGCGGGGGAAAGACGGAGGGGCAGGCAGGTTGGGAGATAGGGTAGTGTGAAGCACATACATTTTAAAAGTGACAAGGTCAAGGCAGAGAATGGAATGGGTGGGGAGAAGGATGAGATGGAGGGAAATGTAGTCCTACACCATATAACTGCTATGCTATCTTTTTGTGTAAATACACAGGTACAACCTATATTGAATTGCTTATCTTCCCAGTAGAGGCAGTTGAGGAGGGAATAAGGAAAAGAATCTAAAAATCAAACTTTTAAAAAGAAATGTTAAAAAATAATAATAACTTTGTTTTTTAAGAAGAAAAAAAGAAAATAAACAAGTAAGGCCAGAAATTCAGACAGACCAGAAAGGGTCACAAAACAAATGCTTTCCCCCACCCCATTATTTGTAGTTGTTTCTACCCCTGTAGGCAGAAAGATTTATGAGGACAATATTTCTGGCCAAGAGAGTTGTCACCAAGTTGGTGGCCTTGGGAGCAGTCTTAGCCCAGAGGTGGAGAGTTGCTTGTCAGGTGTGCGTCAAAGTGAATTTTTGTTCAGGTAACGCTACGGCTTCCAACTCCAGAATCCTACATGTTTCTCTGCTACCTCAACAAATGCTAAGTGTTTTACTAAAAAAAATTCTTGTTTAATGGTTCAGTGTTAAATGTGTGTGCCTGTTTTCAGTCTATGCACTTAAATGAGTGATCATACCATATAAATATGTATATACAATATGTGACAGAGGTTACTTGGTTTATAAAAAGGATATTTTCTAGTAGTTGCAATGGTGAAGAGAACTTTTAAAATTATCGATCTTATCAGACTAATCAAACTCTGTGTTTGAAACAGAATAAGCAAATGTTATCACTCAATTAGAAGAAGGAATAAAATCCTTCATGGAATTATAATGCATTTATGTAGAAAAAGTAAAGCTTCTGCATTTATATTGTGTTGCTATTAAGCTTTAAAATTTGGTAGTAATAGAAATTGGTTTTGGATTATATGGTTTCATCTATTGATGTTTTCATCCCTAACCTGCATGGGATAATATGTTTCAGGTCCCAAATTAATTGTGTTAGAAGGCCTAAATATATTATGTAAGAGATAGAACCAGAATATAAATTTTGGGGTAATATTTTTTTCTTTTTCTCTTTCTCCAGGAACCAAGGGCTATCTGAACCCTGTTTTCATATGAGAGGATGGCACGAAATAGATAGATAGATAGATGGATAGATACATAGATAGATAGACAGACAGATAGATAGATAGATGATATTTAGATATAGACATATGTCTATCTATCTACACATGTATATCACAAGTCTAATAAAACTCACATACACATCTATGTACATAATATGTACACAATACAATAATGCACATGTTATATGGATAGATAAATATTGTATATGTGTAATTTTTATCAAACCTGTAATTTTATGAGTATAGGGAACACCAAACACCACCACATAAGTTTCAGAGCATGCTCATGAAACTTATCATACTTTTTATTTACTATGGCTTTGATAGATTGCAATTCATAGGATTTGGAAAATGAGTTTTGAGTATATTTTTATTAGACTCATTCCCTTGTATGAGTAGGGGAAGGGAATAAACATTTATATAGTATCTATTATGTACCAAAAAATTTCTAAGAACTGTTCATAATTATTAGCTCATTTGTTCCTTATGATTCTGTGAGGTAGGTACCATTATTATTATGAGTATTAAATTAGTCATGAAAGAAATATTGCATAAATTATCACTGAGGGTAATAGAGAACACCATTGATTCATAGGTGATAGTGAATTTGTAGCAATTTTCTACAGTAGGTTTCTATATACCTCTCATACAAACTGAGTATAAATTGTCAAAATGAGTTTTATATCATAAACCCAGACAAACACACTTTATTAGAAGCTGGATGAGTTCCTTATATGTTTGCATATCAGCCAGGGTCATATACTTAGCAGTTTTCAAGGTTCTAATTAGGAAACTTGTTTTTCATAAATGCCAAAACAGAAAAAGCGGGATCTTATTCTACTCCAAGACTTCCTAGTCATTTTATGTCATGGAATCTTTTGGCATTCTTGTAAAGCCTATTGAGCATTTCTTGGATCCTTTTAAACAAATACAATAAACCAATTCAATTGAAATGTGGCTTTTAAAAGTACACAAATATCATTCAGGTATCCCTGCTAGAATCTTGTTTAGACCCTATGGACCAAATAGATGATCAACTTCTTTTACCAGTTTTAAATACTGAAGTTCATGTGGCAGGACAGAGAGACAAAGACACTATGGGCTATAAATTTTGGGGGGAAAGAATGAAGGCTTTTGAAGCTTAGCTTGAATTAAAAAAATATTGATCTATGGGGTGGTCTTAACAAGGCAATACAGATGTCAGGTTATATATACAATGATTTTCAACTTCAATGTGATCTGGCACAATCTCTGTCATCAATTAGTGACAAGTATTAGTGGCATTATTATCACTAATAATAATTTATGTTGTTGCCTACGCTCAAAACTAAAGGAAATGTTAAATTATAGGTAAAGATTAGTGAAAATAAAGATGAGGGGGCGGAGCCAAGATGGCGGCGTAGAAGCAGCAAAGCACCACAGCTCCCACACAAACACACTAAAAAACTCATAAAATGGGACGCTAAACAGATTTTCAAGCTCCAAAACTCTCCACAAGACAGAAAGCACTACAGGCAGCGCAGCAGGCGGGGCTCTTTGCAGCAGTCTGGGACCCACGGCTGAAATCCCGGCTGGCTCAGGCCCTGGGGCATCGGGC